>CAEGAD010082076.1:0-61799 GCA_903067055.1 Poeciliopsis paucimaculata | reverse complement strand
GGCGTGGTTTTTGGTGCCCTTTTGGGGTGGATTTCAGCCTTGTTTTTTTTGAATAAAACCCAATTTTCGGCACCCCACCCCCCCACCACCACCAAGGGTAATAACCCCCCCCCCCCCCCCCCAACAACAGACAAGCTCGAATATTATGACGTTCATCTTTGTAAAACAGTTGATCTCAGTGGCAGAACAGGAAGCAGGAAGCCCATTTCCAGGATTCATGTTACCTTCCAGCAATTAAAAGTGTTTCAAAAGAAAACCTGAGTGCTGAATGGGAATTGGAGCTTTGTTCAAAAACAGAGTTGTTTTTGTTTTTAATAGAATGTAAGGAAATTACATTTAAAGTGTGTTGCAGGAGTTTTAGTGATGCAGGTGGAATTTTTTTTTTAAGTGAAATTCAACGTTATACAATGTCAATATATTAATGGACTTGACAATAATCCGTCCATCCATTATCTAGTGTGGTGACCAGGGGCGCTATGCTGGTCTGCAGTGGTCAACAGGCCACCCTGCACAGGCCCCAGTCCATCACAAGGCACTTGGCAATAATGTAAATTTTTTATGTACATTGACTAATATGCATGCAGTAATCATGAAACAATCAATCATGTTTATTTGTACAGCACATTTCAACAAGAAGGCAGTTCAAAATGCTTTACATCATACAAACACACAAAAAATACAAAGTTGTAGAACACAGTTAACAATTCTCAAGCGCCATTGTTACACATCACAATATTGATTGTTTCACTTACAATGTTTCAAATGTGGATTTTTAGTCTTGACTGAAAATGTTTTTGCTCCTTTACAATTTTCTGGATGTTTGTTCCAGATTTGTTTTGCATAGAAGCTGAATACTGGTTCTCCATGATTGGTTCTGGTTCTGAGGATGCAGCCCTAAATAAAACATCTAACTAGATGGGTTCTATAAAGTAAATGTTCTGAAACTGGACTGGAGTGCCTGATGTTCTGCAGAATGTCTGCTGCGTGTGTGAGCGCCAGCAAGCGCCACAGCGAACTCATCAGCCATGACGCTGGTGCACAGGTGGAGAGAGGGAGAAAGGGAGGGTGCGAGTCAAGACCCCGACTGAAATAGTCTCTGCAACGACTCAACGTGACCTCCTGTCTCTTCTAATCTGAGGCTTGGTTTAAAAGAAACAAAATGGCATTTACTCAGACTTATGTGTATGTGAGCGTGTAGAAGAAGAGCAATGGGAAGTGTTGCTGTTTATGTGATACTCGTATTGTACCATATTTGAGCTATTGGATGGAAGTTTGGGGCAATATGTGCCAAACAAATTATAGCTGCTTTACATAATACAAAAAAAAAAAAAAACAATCAATCAATCAATCAATCAATCAATCAATCAATCAAACAACATTCTATATAAAGTGGGATAATGGGAACATACAAATCTAATATTTTCAAAATCAAATGTACTGAAATTCTGAGAGCAAGAAACCGTCAAATTCCACACAATATTCAGAAATGTTTTTTGGCAGGGCGCGAGGGAGGGCATAATTTAAGAGAAGTAAGTTTAAAAAAACTATTTATTAGAACAACCAAAAAAAGTTTTTATTATGTCAGTGTGTGGTTTAGATTTATGGATTTATAAATTAAATGATGAGCTCAAATAAACTGCAAATATAAAACAGCTTAGAAAACTGTACAAAATGAGCTTACTGAAAATATAAGTAATGATATATTACTTATATATCATTACTTATATGTATAAGTACCATATAAGTAATGATACTCACTTATCAAAATCAATATTGTTGTTAATAATTTGTAAATAACTGCATATTCAATGATGAGAATGTGAGGTTTGAACACCATTCAATATGTGAATGCTTTAAGGGTTTCTCTGGTGACGTTAGATTAAGATGGTTTTATGTTGATGAGAGAAGAAGGAAATCATCTTGTCTTATTGCTGCTCCTTTTCAAACCAATGGTGTAATGTCAGTTAACATGACATTATTATTATTACTGTTATTTTTTGAGATTTTTGCTTTTAATTTTTTTGTTTGAAATAAATAAATACAATAAATAAAAACTCAGTAGCAGCAATGCTTACCGTGCATGGCTTCTATGCCACACAAGACAAACTAACTTCAAGTTTATCACATAGGAAATCATCAAATTCCTTCATGTTTCAGGAGGAAAATCTTAATGACACAAACCAACTAATGAGTCTGGCCCACAGCATCACAGATCCTTCACTGTAATTAACAAAAGTCATGAGAAACGATCAACCCTATGAGGTTTTATATCTGCTTTCAAAGCAACTCTGCCTAGTCGTCTGTCCGTCCATCCGTGTGTGTGTGTGTTTGTGCAGTTCGTAGGTTACTAACCATCTTCTGTGGGTGTTTAGGTTGTCTTTTGTGAAGAGTTTAAAGCAATACAGAAATGTAAAAAGTTTAGTTCTAAAATATATATTTTTATATTTTATGAAATATGTTTGTCAAAAAGCTTGAAGTATAATATATTTTGCTTATATAGTCACGCCTCACAAATCACAAATGTTTTTACTGACTCCAAAAGCTCTGAAGCATTTTCTTTCCCCTCAGTCAGAATGCTGGGCCTGTAATGTTGGAAGCTAATATCAGAGAGTCAGTAAATATTTGGTCTTTGCATGAGTTTTTAAAACAACTATGAAAAAGTGAAAAGGTGAAGACAAACCTGCAAGCAAAATAAAATAAACAACAAACAAAATAAAAAAAGAAAAAACTCACACTTAAATTTTTAAAAGTATTTTTCCCATGATTGATGATTCTGGGGAGAGAATTTGTCTCTCTTACACTCCTACCAGCATGTGGCTTCAGCCTGAACTAAAAACACCAGCCTGCAAACTGCAAACTGGACTTTCTTACCATAAACAGGCCAGCGCAGCTACACACATTGTTCACTGCATGCTTTGCAATTAATCAAGCGCTGAAAACTAACCCAGGGCCTGCGCGCCCCCCGGGGCCTGAGGAGCCCTGTGAGGGTCTGCAGGGACCGTGGGCAGTTGTCCAGAACAAGGAAAGTGGCCTTGTCTTTGTGGAGCAGGAGGAGGAGCCGGAGGAGTTCCGCCAAGCAACCTGAGAGTCGGCTTTGTCTGGGCCAGCAGCTGATCAGGCCGCGCGGTTTCAGGGCCGGGGGGCAGTCCGGTCCGACACAGTCTGGGAATAATCAGCTCTTGTTAAACTCAGCAGCTTCTTAGTGCTGCAAACAGCGTTTACATGACACTCCGTAATAAATCATAGTAATGAATTTAATCTAAACACATTGTTCCGCTCAGTGAGTTGTGACAAACCAACGCTTGAGATTGTGTTATTTTTTCACGGCATTCCCACAGTCACTCGTCTCTCTCTTTGCTCGGTCATCATTAATCATTATTAGCCACTTCCACATCTAAAACACGTGGAAGAAGAAGAAGGAAAGCTCTCTGGAGGTCAGTCACTCTTTTTGTGAAACTCTGACTTTTGTAAACGCCGGCTCCAGTACAAACGCCTGCGGTGCGTTCTGATACAGTTCTGCAGCATCAGGCCTTTCCTCTCATTACAGGGCTTGGCTTCTCACCTGCTGCACCTCTGGAGATTCACTTGTTTCACTCATACCATGGGTGTACTGTAATGACTGCAAAATCACAAAATCTTGCCAAGTACATCTGTAAATATCTTAGCACACTTGAAGTAAGACAAAACTAACTTACAGTAACTTTTAGCAATTTATATGAGCTTGTTTAAGTTAACTAATACTTTTTCATCAACATTATGGAAATATTGATTTTAAAAAAGCTCCTATATCTTACCAAAAGTTACTTGTGAGTTATTTTTTGTCTTATTTCAAGTTCATAAAGATATTTGTACTAGAAACTAAACCAAAAATACAAGTACAATTTTGTGTTTTTTCAGTTATTGTGAAGTTCTGTTGTTCTAAAAGTTTTTTCTTGACACTAAAACATTTGAAGATGGTTTAGCTTGAAAATGAAGGCTCACCTGATTGAAAATGTAAGTAAAGTCAACAGAAAAATTGTTTTGGTTTTATTTAACAAGAGACAATTTCTAAGATTAATTTGTAAGTTATGACAGATTTATAATCTTTGTTTTTTCTCAATGCTGCGTTTAACTTTATTTGAATAAAACAAGAAACCATGAGTAGAATAAAGGTTAATGACATCACTGTCTTTTAGTTGAGCAGAAATTATTACTGATTAATTTAGTTTGAAATGGTTTATTTTAGCTGGGTTCAGTTTATGCTATTCAGCCCACAGTGGCTTTATTTTCAATTTGTTTGTATTTATGATGCTTTTATAGAACAAACAGTGGAGAAAACAGTAAAACTATCAATCCTGACAGTATGAACAGTTTTGGGGATTTTTAAATATTATTTGGAATTTACCATGAAAATTTAAGATTTAAATTGAAAATTTTAAGGTTCTTTGTAAAAGTTTGACTGGTACCCTCAGCTTTGTGCCCTGTTCACTGCAGCATCTTTCAGGAATGATTCTGCTCTACCAGTGAAATGCTGAGCACATCAAAGACCCGATTAAGGGTGTATTAAAAAACTATTTGAAATATTTGTCTTTTTGTAAAAACAAGCAAAGCTTAGCCTAAGGATAAGAGGGTGAAATAAAACCTTTTGGCCTACCAGGTTTAAATTACACTAAAGGAAATCCTGAATGTGTTAAAGTCCATGTTACTAGTCAGCAAAATTCTGACTGGAGTCTTTTCACAGAGAAACTGACCTCCAGTGGGCTGAGAAAAGCAGCTTTGTCTTCCATCGCTGCTTTTGCATCTTATTTACTGCTTTATTAGAAACACCCAACAAAGGTTCAGACTCTGGTGTTTTGTATGTAAAAACAAAAAAGAAGTAATTGATTACACTGAAATGTTTCATGTATTAACTTGATATAGTTAATTATATCAATGCATAATTATTTAAATTTCATTAATTGAAACACTTTAAAATATATTGATTTTGAATATTTATGTTCCTTATTTAAAACAGATTTCTCATCACTGGTATTAGATGGGAAACATCTCTAACTTTCCAGTTCCAAACGTTTTGTTTTTTTTTTCCAGATTTGAAGCCAGCTCAGCTGGAGCGTGTGCTGGTCGACTGATACAGGCAATGAGGCTGACGCTCGCCTGGTTTTACTGCTGCTGATTCTGCCTCGCTTTATTTTCACTTTTTCTGAGATGAAGGTGATCTCCCAGAATGAGGCTGCATTTTGCACTCTTCCTGCTCTGTCCCACTTGCTGTGAAGAGGATTGTTTTTTTCTGTCTTACTGCAAAATAAGATTTCCAAACATCAGCCTGGCTCTGCAATAATCAAACATTGGCAGTGTTTGCTGTGAATTCACTCGGGTCAGGGAGAGCGCACTCTGCTTCTTCCACTGCCGTCCACCGCAGCCTCAGACGGCTCCTTTTCAGTCTGTCTCTGACTCATGCTGGACTCTGATCTGTCTGGACTGTATGGTGTCTGGGAGAACTGGCAATCTGCAGTGTGTTGGAGCAGACGATGGCTGGAGGGGCCCTGGATGGATGGGGCCTAGATGAATGGGGCCCTGAATTGCACCCATCCAGGCCTGTGATTAAGGAGCATGAGCTCTGATAAATATGATCATCCGCCTGATGATGGACCGGTTTCTATAATAAATGGATGTTTATGATACCAGCTGTGTGTCCTCCACATGATGCAAAACCAGCGTTGAAATTTCACCCGTCTTAAAACCAAACACGGACTTTATTTGAGCCGATAAGGGAGTGAGAGCAGCTGCCTCTGCGGGGAAACGCAGATAAGTATGACTGCAGGGATTGCAACCTCAGAATAATAACGGTGCCTCAGGATTTTGACCTGGTGAGCGCCATCCGTCTGCAGCAACGTGCATTTTGTGAAATTATCTAACTTGTCAATCAGCCCTTCCCCCACCAATTCCCCATCTCTGCTGCCCCATACTTGGAGCTTGGATGTCCAATCGGGGTGCAGATTGAAGTGCAGGGCCCCTCAGGCTGTTCTTTGACATTTAAGGGAGGCAAAGAGGTGGAAGGGCGTTTGGCTGCTTAGCAGTGCCTGTAAATATCCACAGTCGCTGCTCTTGCTGTAATCTGCTCTATGTCATTTCGCTCTGCAGTCTTTGTTTTATTAAGATAAACGATAAAAGCCATTGACTGTGCACACGCGTGGCTCTGCTTAGCCTGCTCAGGGATTGGAAAAGGCGTGCCTTGCAGCTGCCTTCAGCTGGAAGGCAGCGGACAAGCCGAGCGTGTAGACTCTAACAAGTGCCAGCGCTTTCATTCCTCATCTGGCCTCTGCTTGTTTGTTCTCTGCATATTTTCCCTGACTCTCCGTGCGCGAGCTGGGGTTAGATAGCATCATTACAACCCAGCTCTCCAGTAAAAGAAGAGAAAAAAAAGGACTTGGCAAATCTTTATGACTTCATCAGGCTGTCTGCCGAAAGCATTCAGCAGATCTGAGGAAATTAGGAATGAGAGTATCGGGCGGTACGTCATACAGGCGGCTCTTTCAGGGGATTTTCTTTGATTAAGTAACTTCAGATGGAAAAGCCATTCATGAAAAAAACCAAAGAATTTAACCAGCTGAGATTCCTACTCATGGCATTATCTGGATCAGACTCTGTTAACTTGAAGCTTTTTTTGCACAAACATATCACGCTGTTATGATAATTCTGATTGCAGAAACAAGTCAACAAACGTTCTCGTTAGGGCCCGGCTCTGCTACAAACCACGGATCCCTGTGGTTATTTTGTTTACACCTTAAAACACGACCTGAAGGTTTCCAGGGAACACGGTGAATACGTGACGTTTTCACAGGCCTGCTGCAGCTTTCCTGTCGTTCTTCTCTCCGTCTCTTTGCAGCTAATTATCATGGCCTTCCACTGCATGACCTGATTTCTTCCAGACGGTGAGGATGTGATTCACAGCTGGCATTATTAAAATACACCTCAACTGATTGCTTCAGATTATATTTGCTCCACTGCTTATTCAAGAGTTAGTTATGGCAGAAGCTGAAAATAGTAGAGGTGCATTTCCTCTCGGCAGTGAAGCCAAAGAAAACTTGAGGTGTGTGACCATGTATCTTGGTCAGACTCTGCTTTCAGCAGCTGCAGGGTGAGGGTCACCATAACTACAGAATTACAGGTACAGTTATGTAAATCTAGTCACGTCGAAGTGACTCTCTTGCTCAACATGAGAGAAACTAAATATGGCTATTGCAGACCCAATTCTAGCTGACTTGAGGAAATCAGGGAGTGTGCTAAGAGGCGCTGATGATAGGCTGCCAGACTTGCTCCCTAATTTGGACACTGACACAGGAAAGCTGAGTGCTTCTTCAGTAAGCGGTGTCCCCGCTGGTTTGACAATTACGTAACACAGCTGACCAGTGATTTCTGCATCTGTTACTCTGCTGAATGGCATTTGATATTTACAAGGCAGCGAGTGGACGGGAATACCACCGAGGGTTAAAATGAACTCCTGTCAGGCAGCATTGAAGGGGCAATCATGCACAGTGTGCCTTGTGTGGACGTCAGTGTAGCATGAATGCAATTTCCCCCACTGACCTTCCACTGCGTTTCTGATTTCTGGCTTCACGGTGTTGTACAAGCGTATACTTAAGCTGTTAGGGGTGGGTGATGCACTCAGTGACTCAAACAACAAACAATAAAGGAAAAAAAAAAAAAAAACACACCTATTTGAGTACAAGTAGTTCTATGAAGTGATTGTACTAAACTAAGAAATACTTCCTAAATTCCAAGTTCCTTTGTGCCTGAAGAAGAGATTCACTACTGTAAATTTTGTAGCTGATTTTTGATGTGCTTTAATTTTTTTATTTTTATAAGGTTTTGTTGGCTCTTGTGGCTTTTATTTGAAAGTAGTTCGACAGGAAACAGATTAATGAGAGAGGGGGAAGGCATGCGGCAAATGTCGCCAGGTCGGGAATTGAACCTGCGACCAGTGCCACAGGACTAAGACCTCAATACGTGGGTCGTGCTTTGCTCCTGAACCACCAGAGCATCCATTTTTCATTTCTAAAAAAAAAAATTCTTTTGTTTTTTTTTCTTTCTTATTTTAAGTGACAACACTAAAAAAAAGTTCACATTTTAATCTGTCTTTAGCATCTGGTATAATTATTATCTCACTCAAGGAGGAAGCAGGTATTTCACCTATACTTCATTCAAAGGGTAGAGGTTCCAATACTTTGGATAAAAAATGGGAGAGCTTTCAGAACCTCTAAAATAGTTTTCTCTTTGTGTATTCCACAGGAATTTAAATCTGAAAACTCAAAGAATCCTTACATTTCTCAATCTAGCATATTTCATAACTGCTTTGACTCAACTTACTAGTTAACCTTCATGTTTTCTGCTCTCAGTCTTCCACTCTCTCTGTCTTTTACAGGCTGAATTAGCTCAGCTCAAAAAATACTGCTTTCTCTTAAAGGCACCTTATACGTTGTGCTTCATTTTAAACCATAATGCTGACAATAGTTACCGTTATGTCATGGTCACTCGGTAGCAGCATCCACTGTGGCCACTACTATGATTTCATAGCTTTACTTGATAGACACATTCCTGCCAGAATGTGTCTGCATTTTATGACTACCAACTTTGAAGCCTAGAGAATTTTATTTGCTATTGCTCAGTTGATCCACAGACCTGATGTGTTGAGTCCTTGAAATGAGGAATAATGAGGGGGGATATGATGGCTGTGTTGAGCTGTCAGCACTGAAGGGATCAGACATGTATTAATAATCATCCAATCACCTCTGGAGCTGTCAGCCCTATGGAACATGAAAGACCCGGACTAGTCCTCCTTCAAATCAGCCCTGGCTAATTGCTTTCAAACGGAGTGGCCTTTGACCTCACTGCATGGTCACAAAAGATGTCCCCGCCTCGACTGGCATTGTTATGCAGAGAGGACTCTGTCCTCTACCGGACTCTTTAAAACTATTTTCAAATGCAGGCAGTTCAAGGGTAGTTTGTATTCTTCTACCTGAAGTGTTCACGGTGAATAGGATTCACTGGGGTTGAAAAATTCCCCAGATAACATCCAGTTAGCCACTGGTGCGTAAACATGGTGCCTTTTCACTGATGTCTCGTCACTCACATTTCAGTGAAGGACTTTGCCCTATACAATAAGGGAATCCTGAAAAATTTTGGATTTTGAAGATAATTTTACCAAATAATGGAAAGAACTGAATTATTGTTCAAAAGAAGAGGTGCGGTGAGGTGAAATGCATGCAGATTCTGAGTGCTTTCTAAAAAGTCCTAACCATCAGCGCTCAGGTCTGTTATGCACAGTACCTTACCACACACTGACCTGGATACTTAGAGAAATCAGGCAGTATGTAAAATAATATAGAAAGGATTAAACGACAAAAACAATAAAACCCTTTGCTAAATATAAATATTTTCTAAGTGAGCTTTAGGCATTGGAGCTTTTAAATTGTTCAACATTTAAATTTAAGATTTTAAGGAGCTGGCAAGTTTTGTAAAAGTGCTAAGAACAATCTTAGCACAATCTTGTAACTATTGTTACAATCCTGTAACAATAGTTACATTGTTTTGTTACCATAGCTATAATCTGATGTTATGAGTTTAATTTTTGAGTTTGAGCTCTGTTTGTTCACAAATATAACATATTTATATATTTATTTGTTTTCGCAACAATTTACAATTATCACTTATTGCTTTTAAGGTTGGCCCATTTCCCAGATTCCATTAAATCTGTGTTGAATGCTGTTGGTGCTGATATTCTTAGCAGTGAGAGGGGCTCCTCAATCAAATTCTGCTCAAGGCAATATATAACATTGGACCGGCCCTGGATGGTGTGCTAAATCCACTGTACTATGAATATCTCTGATGGATACAAAGGGACAAATGGAGAGATTTATTTTATGAGGCACTGCTAATCAGTGAGCTATCCTATTTTTCTGACGGTCTACTTTTTAAGACAGTCTATTTGATGTTAAGGAACAAGTTTTCCCGATCTCCATGCGGCCCCACGCAGAAAGTCTGCCTGACTGTAAGTAGAGAAGGGATTTGTTCTGCCGCAGTTTGAAGCATTATGGCACTGCAAAAAATAAATAAAAAAACTACATGCTGCGACTGAAACATGGTCCCACTAATGCACCATCCCACCGAGGAACACATAAACACACATAGAGCCACACGTTAGGCTAACGTCTGTTAGATGTAAACGCATCTTTGTTCACAAAAATACATCATTGTCACTGGATGGCATGCTCAACATGCACCTCTGAAAGTGTGACAATAGGATATATTTGTGGTTCATATCAAGTTGTGCAAGCAGAGCAAACACGGTGGCTTTTAAACTTCACTCAAACCTTGATGCTATATTTTCTGAAGAAAAATGATTCCTCACTGGGGGTTCATAAAAATCCTGTTACAGATAAAACTTTTCATCAGGAACTCCTTCCAGTTTTAGTGAGAGGTGGGGTGCGAACCGCACCAAGATAAATTTGAGGTGCAGACCGTGACAGTTCGCTACATGACCAATGTGCAGAGGTGCCAGCTGTGTGATTGTTGCACTCCCACATTTGTGTCCTGTTCAATGTATCATCTATAGCCCATCTTTCAGGAATGATTCTGCTCTGCCGGTGAAGTACAGATGTACAGATTGTAGCACATATGTTTACTGTCCAGGGTCACTAATGTATTTAAAAATCCTATTTTAAACTTTTATGTTATTTTTTGAACAAGCAACGTTTAGCCTGGCGTGGGGTCAAACCTGGCGGCCCACCAGGCTTATAATACACTGGGCGAAACTCTAAGTTTCTCTAAATCTTGCTGGGACATCAGTACTTTAATCCTGGAAATGTTCTTCAGGTGACAGAAGGTTGACATCGTAACTGCTTTTATGTGGATCTGAAGGTACACTCATGATACCATAACTATCATAAGTGTAGTTATGGTATCAAATTTTATTTACTGTTATAATTTGAGCTGGTGGGAGCATATAGATATTGAATAAGAAGAGTCATAAGTCTGAGCCTTAGGGTACCCCGCATGCAACTTCTGTCCACTTCAATGAGAGGTTTTCTACTGAAACAAAGAAAACTCTGTTCTTTTTGTAAAAGTTGTACCAGTTGAGTTCTGGACCAGAGAGACTAACCCACCTCTGTCATTTCAGTAATATGTCACGGTCAACTGTGTTAAAAGCTGCACTGAGGTCCAACAGAACCAGCAGTGTCGTTTTTCCACAGTCTGTGTTTGTATGGATGTCACTGAATACTTTCGTACTTTATTAGAGAGTGTTAGTACTGCAGTAACTAAAACCAGACTGAAAGACATTAAAGCAGCTGGTTATGGTTAAGAAGATATTCAACTGTTGAAACAGCTTTTTCAATCATTTTACTGATGAATGGGAGGATGGAGATCGGCCTGTAATCCTGAAGCAGTAATTTGTCCAGATTGTTCTTTTTTATCAGTGGTTTAATAGCTGATATTTTTAAAGCCTGAGGGCTAAACATCTGAGGAAATGATGAGTTTACTATTTGAATCAGATCAGAGGAAATGACAGACAGGACTTTCTTAAGGTAACATGTGGGTTTGACGTCAAGACAGTAGGAAGAGGAGCTTTATTGATTTATAATTTTTTCTAAGCTTTTATAGTTGACTAGTTGAAATTTAGTGATTTTCTCTGCCTTTATTATGTTTGGGCATAGTATTGGTACTGAATTTGCTATTGACATTCAGATTAACCCTGTAATCTTTTATATTTTTTCTGTAAAGAAGTTGGCAAATTCATCGCATGCCCTGAAGGGGGTTCAGGCTTGCCGAAGGGTTTTGTGAGCCTGTCAGTTGTTGTTCATGTTTTTATGATTTCCACAAAGAAAGCTTCCCTTGCATGTTTTAGTGTTGCGTGATAGCTATGCAGTTTTTCTGCATAGATTTCATAACAAACATGGGGAATATTTTGGCTCAAAGCAGGCCATCCTGGATCATCTAAGTGAGGGATTATCCTTGTTAGTTGCCTAGTCAGATCCAAAGTGTGAGACTTTGTTTTCTCTATAGGTCCCAGGATGTTCCAGGGTGAGCTACATGGTGAGATGCATGTGACCTCTCCGTTATTTTGAAGAGGAGTTGTTTCGTTTCTAGAACCAGCATTTATCTTGACATTCACCACCAGTTGAATCACGTTTCTCCATCTGGCAATCTGATGGATGAGTCTGGGTTTGACGGTTGCCAGTTTGGCGGTACTTGTCTGACTGCGTTGTGCCAAGTGTAAAGTTTGATGAAGGGGGGATTATGGAGTGGGTTGTTTTTCAGGAGCTGGACTTGGCCCATGGTTCTAGTGAATGAAACTCTGAATGCTTCAACATACTAAGACATTTTGGACAATTCCATGCTCCCAACTTTGTGGGAACAGTTTGGAACTGACCCCTTCCTCTTCCAACATGACTGTGCACCAGGTCATAAAGCAAGGTCATAAAGACATGGATGTCAGTGTCTGGTGTGGATGAACTTAACTGGCTTGCTCCGAGTCCTGACCTCAACCCAATAGAACTCCTTTGGGATGAATTAGAACAGAGGCTGAGAGCCAGGCCTTCTCATCCAACATCTGTATGTGACCTCACAAATGTGCTTCTGGAAGAATGGTCAAAAATCCCCACAAACACACTCTGAAACCTTCTGGACAGCCTTCTCAGAAGAGTTGAAGCTGTTCTAGCTGCAAAGGGTGAACCGACATCATATTGAAATGAATGGGATGTCACGTAAGCGCATATGTCAGTCAAGGCAGGTGAGCGAATATTTTTGGCAATATAGTGTATTAGAATACCATTTGAAATGATTGCCATTTCCAGTTTAGCCATATTTTAGAAACACATTGTAGCTTTAAGTGGAGTTAGCAGGTGGAAGGCGTGTTGTCCACTGAGTGAATGAAGCTTTGTTAGAACCGAGGAACAAGGTGCTTTCAGACTGGCTGGATGCCAAAGCTATACAGATGGGAAGCAGTTTTAGGTCCACATTTTCTCTTTATGTTCACAGTTGGCTGCAAATATGAGCCGTTATGTGAAATTCAGCAAAGTGCTTGGCTCACATTAAAATTTAAAGGACAAACTTCTGTTTTTACAGTTGGAGTCCTTAAAAAAGAGAAGGTAAAAGAAGACTACCAAGTGGTACATTTAGCTAATAAAAAATAAAATAAATAAAAAGCAGTTCATTACTTTAATTATCCATCCTATATAAAGCTGCAAATGTGATATGGATGAAAGTATGTGAATGAAAATATATCTTCGCTAAATCTGTTAATTGGTTACGTTTATACCCTTTTATTTTTTTCAAGGGTGTTTTAGAATTAGGACTTAAGATCATCAAACGCCGTTCAAATAAATAAACAAATACACACAAACAACAAAAACAAAACAATAAACAATCTTTTGTCAAGATTAATTTCTTAGCTCCTAATGATTACAACAAATCTGACGAAACTCTTATTTCTGTATGCCAAGGCAAATTGCAGTTAGTGACATACTTCCGTCTAATATTCCTCTCAAAAAGAATTTTCTTCATCAACAGCAGAAATCCAGTTTTTGAGGGAAATTCCACAAGGAGCACTGCTAAAATGCCCCTTTCCATTCAGCTACCGACATTTAACAGCAGTCGCTTTCTGCTCTGTTGTGGGAGTCACCACACAAAGCAGAGGTAATCTCCATTCTGTCATATTTTGTTAGTGTCAGCCCAGCCAGGGACCAAACTGTCACTAGTCCTTTGTTCCTTGGCATCTACAGATAATGTTTTAAAAGCATTCAGTCTCATAACTAGGCTCCCTCCAACAGTAAATACATAGTTGTCGGCAGTGGAAGGAAATAGACTTGTGCTGTAAACGCAACAATAGCTGTAAGTGTGTGAAATATGTGATAGGAGAGGGAGAGCAAAGCCAGCTGGAGAATCTGGAACCTAACTATGTTAACACATAGTTATGGAAAAAAGAAAATCTCTGAGTATAATATGATGAAAAATCTTTCTTCCATGTGTCTAATCCATTATCCCTCAGTAATGTAGATGTGTACTGCCTGTTTTTAAGACAAAAGACTTTGATTATGTTCTGTAGAGGAAGATGTATGTTCAAGTTAAAATGCATGAGGAAAAATATCCCTAAATGCCAACAATTTCCTGAGTTTAAAAATAGGAGGGATCTCAGGCATTAAAGAGCTACAAGCGTATTGTGAAAACATCCATAGATGAATATGACACTCATGAACTATCACCGTTCTGCCTATTGCCTCAGAGTTAAAATCAGCCAAGCTGAGTAAAAGCAGGGAATATTAATAAATGCACTGTTTAGTATATTCGCAAGATATTCACATGCAGAGCACGGTGAGAATTGACTTCTGGATCAGTTAGCTTTACAGGGGAAGGTGTTTGGGGTCACTAACGCATTTTCTAATCTTGCAAAATGAATGCACAAATGCTTTCCCAAACAGTCTCTTTAAGATCAGCATAACAATTATACAATTTTCCGCTGCGCTAAGCCCCACAGGTAGGCTGAAAAGTGTTAGAGTGGCTGGCTGATATCAAGTCAGTGATTAAATGCTGTCACGTAGTTCTGCCTGAGTGATTCACTATTTGCATCGAACAGAATCCAAGGAGTGTCCCTTTAAAAAAATTCAAACCACAGCTGTGACCTTCATTTTAAAGCCTAAAAGGTAAAAGACTCTTTTGTTGAAAACCGTTTGTGCGGACCCTGTTCTCATGACCTGGACGTAAACACAGGGGCTCTGCTCTGTGCTACCAGCTGAGGTCTGAGAAGGAAGTGGGAATGGGCTAAGTCATTACAACTGCTGCTGCAATTACAAGGGCTTCAGCTCTGAAAGTTTCATCATTCTGCCTACTTCAGCTGCAGCTCTGCTGTGCTGTCAAAGCTTCTATTCTGGCAATTATTAGATGTGAAAAACAGCAATCTGTTAATCTTTTAGTTCGGCAGCATGATCTTACCATGAAAATATGTGAACACTTACATTTTATTCAGTGTGGAAAAATGAAAGTGATCAAACTCAAATCACTTAAAGTTAACTTAAAACATGGTTTATGTTGCATTTAGTAGAATGCACTGAAAGGGGAGCCAAAAATGTTCCCACTGGTGATTCTAACAAAGATTCTAATAAAAACAAATATTTTCTTAACTTGATTATTTATGTTTTATTCTTACCAAAGTACAGCCAAAATGGCTACCGAGTCTTATAATGCAGCATGCAGAATCATGCATTTTAACTTGAACAGAAAATTTAATAAAAATCTTTTGTCTTAAAAGCTGGCAGTACACATTTACATTACTGAGGGATGATGGATTAGACACATGGAAAAAAGATTTTTCATCATGTTATACTCATAGAGATTTTCTTTTTTCCATAACTGTGTAACATAGTTAGATGTAACTATTTGCACAGCAATTCCAAGAAAATAATATATTGTACTTTTTTTCTGTAGCTAAAGAAAGAAAAATACATCTAGATAGAAACTAGAAAAGATAGTGAATTTTGGTCAGATCCATCCGTTGCTGTGCCACTCCCCCCATGATGTAATTGTACAGTTCACAAACAGTAAAGGCATGGTGAGTGAGTTTAGCTTAAGACTTTTCTGTTTTTGTTTGATGTTTCACCAGATACATTAGAGATATATTAGAAGACACTATAAAATGTTCTGTCTGTTATCATCATATGAAACGTTCAGAACAGGAAGTTGTTACAGGAAAGGTTTGCATCCTGAAACATACATCGCCATCTTATGAAGCACAGAAAATTAATGATAAATGAATTTATATAGCACTTTTCCAATCATTTCAACCACTCAAAGCACTTTACACTAGAGTCACATTCACTCATTGTCACACACGTTTATACACTGATATGCAGATGAGTATAAATGTGGGGCAAAAAAGTGGGCATTGAACCTTGTCCAGAGGCAGATCGACATAATAGGAGGAAGCTAAAACTTACAACCTTCCAATCACAAGATGAGTATTCTACCTACAGAACCACAGTAGTCCCTTTATCTGTTGTCACCCAGAACCTGCAGCACAGGGATCTGCCTTCTGTTCTCTATGGAATAACATTAAGGGGTTTTTAGTAGCACTTTTCAAATGCTTTGTTGATTCAGAGCGTTTTATCATTGGCCTGAAATAACCTAATTTTTGTTATAAAGGTGGTTTTTGGACCTCTTGAGGAAAGTTAATTTGTTAAGTCACTGATTTATGAAACGTATGTCTTGTGGTTATCATTGCTGCCTTACAGCAGGAAGTTCCCTACGTTTGACTCATTGCCTGGGGTCTTCTGCCCGGAATTTGCATGTTCTACCCGTACATGTGTAGATTCTCTTCGGCTACTCTGGGTTCCTCCCAAAGTCATAAAATATGACAGTAAGGTAGGGACGTGCAATATGACATAAAATTGATATCTGTTGTGATGAGTGACTGTGATGATATATTTCACAATATGTTTTTTGTATAAAGCTTACAATAGAAAAAAATCACATAATTAATTGGAATTTATATACGTGTTAAAATTTTTATTTTAACTGATGTTTGTGGATGTTATTCGTATGTAATGTTTGTAGCTGTTGTTTTATGCTGCTGGCTATCATTACCAGGTCTCCCTTTTAAGGGAAACCTGGCAATGGTAGGCAGCAGCTTAATCTCAATGATGATCACCTGGTTAAATCAAAGTTAAATAAATAAATTAAAGTTAAATAAATAAATTAAAAATATATCTCTATATAAACACACTAGCTTTAATGTATTGACTATCTGCTGGAATCCTGCTTTTTCTTCCCAGAGTTGTGACTGGAACTTGTGATCAGCTGCATTGATCGTATCAAAGCAGATGCTTTGGTTTGAGGTGGTAAAACAAATGATTGCATTTCAATAGGTAGATGATCTACAAAAGTTGGCTCGTCACACAACAATGCATTTCAGAAAAGACTTGTTTTATTGATCTGCGTCCCTTAAACCTTTGATGATTATGTTAGCTCTTAAATGTTTAATGGGATGTCCTGCTCTGCACCTAAAGAAATCAAGGACATTGTAAAAAAATTCAAATTCAAAAATACTTTATTAAATGTTGTTGTAAATCATTCATTTAGATTCTTCACATGGTCATTGAAGGTAGTGATGGTTTTTGGCAGGAAATATCTTCTGTAGCTGTCTGTACTTCACAGAAACTGAAGAAACCTCTGACTGAAGATACTCTGGCTTCACAAGACATCGTGAAGAGAATGCTCAGGGTTGTCCATAATGTTCTTGATCCTATAAAGAATCCTTTGCATAATCATCTCCAAAGGTTAGGGTTTAATTTAGGGTTCATTCACACCAGCCCCCTTTAGTCTGCTTTAATGGAACTCTAGTTTATTTGCCTATAACATTGCTTGGTTGGAGAGGTGTGAATGTTGCAGTTTGGTACAAAACTGAACCCAATCTATGGGGCTGTCTGTTTGAAAACTGATGCACAGCTGAAGAAGCATATTGGAACATCTGGTCCTTCAAGCTCATCAGTTGTCAGATCCTAATCACATCAAGAAACTGATGAATCTAAAAGTGAATTGAGAAATTATCATTCTGTGTTCATAATAAATATATAGGGCATGTACACAGAGTTCTAGAATAGTTGTTCTACAAAAATAATATCAGGGCATTATTTTTGCTCTGATAGGAGCAAAAGTAATGCAGCAAAGACCAGATTGTTCTTGAAAACCTTTATGTATTTTAGTCCCCAGCTGTGTTTTCTCTGTAGGTATTTAGTGGACAAAGACATCTGCTGGTGAGGAAAATAAACCAGGTTTAATTTAGCCCCTTTAAAACGACAGCAGGGTAAGACTGGTAAACAGTTAAGAGGACATGTGGTGGCAGTCAATGCAGTCAAATTTCATGAAGTCAAGCTAAAGGCTTGTTGTGTTTGGGGAGTGAAAGCTTAATCGTCCATGTGACCTGCTAACTGTGCAGAGAAAGGATAGATTGTTCTTGTGTTTTGGGTGGATTATGAGGAGACATGTCACAACAGCAGTCTTTCTTCCAAGGTCTTGGGTTCTCACTGTCGTAGCCATTACTGTCCAGAATGCCGATGAGGCCTAATGAGGTTTTAATCCAGTTGGAGTCATTAGTAGCAGGTCATCTTAAAACAATCTAAGGTCACGCTGCATTAAGGCTCCAGAGGTCCGCTCCCACTGGGTCACTGAACACTCCATCGGCTCTTCAGCACATTTGCTTGTTTAGGAAAAGACGGTTTCTCTTGTTGGTCCTTGATTTATGAAGAACAATACATATGTATCTATTGTCCTCTGCAAACTGAAGTCTGTCTTGTTGTTGTAAAGTAGTTGCTGCCAGTATCACTTGGTCTGGTGAACAAAATGTTAAGCTAATCTTAGCACTCCCTCATATACCAGAAAGGAAATTCTGAATTTTCTGTTTTGTTGTGTTAGAATTCTTTTTTCTTTCTTTTTTCTTACGTTAATTCAACCAGGAAAGGCCCATTGAGATTAAGAACCTCTATTTTAAAGGCCAAGAGACAGTAAAGGTTATACAATTACAAGTACCTATACAATGCAAATACCACACAAATAACTAATGAAAGTTCATAAATAAGGGCTGCACATTGGCTGTGAATGAAACACTTACAGACAAGATACGAAGGATCACTGAGGGATTAATGTGGGAATATATTTAAACCTAAAAACGATCAAATTCAAACAACATAATTCTACACAGAGTGCAGATTATTTAAAACATAGACTGAGATTTCAAAACTACTGATTCTGTTTGTGAAAACACAAAAGAAGCATAAACATAAGTTGTTTTTTTTCTTCTTCTTTTCTGTTTTGGCATCAGGATGAGCATAGATTACAACAGACTGCTCCTTGTGGTCTAGTCAAATCTTAGGGCATTATCAGATACTGATTTCTAATAAATTAATATAGTATGATTTGTAGAATTTTTTTATTTGCCTAAAATAGAAGGAATTTTAGTCTTCCTAGAAATACTTCTTAAATCCTGAATATGGTTGGGCATTGAGTCTTGAGAATCGTTTGGATCGGGACTAACATTTTGGTTCTTCTTCAATCGTTCAAATTTTTAAATCTTGTAGCCTGGTTGTCTGCTGACTGCCAAATTCCAGTGAAGAAGAATCAGCTGGAAGTGCATGGACCGCGCCACAGTGGTCGAGACTGAGGCTTCACTTTAATTAACAACTAAAGCTGGCTCAGTGCAACGTTTGAACAAAGAATATATCGTGCATAGAAGTGAGCACAGTAACCGCGCTTAAACATCTAGGACATTCGTGGTGTAGAATTGATAGTTTACGCCATCTCGACGCACTGCCAACCCCCATCCTAACTCTGTTCACAATTTATAATTTTATACTGTATCAGCTGCTAAGCTAGACTTTTTTTTTGTTAACATGGCCAACGGTGTAGATGTGCTTTCATCAGCAGTTCTCTTGCAAAATGTAACCCTGTGAAAAGTTTCATAACATTTATATTCAAGTACATATGTATGATATTCACATAGTTAGAACCAGTTCTGTGAAAAAAATGCATAGTACAGCTTAGTAAAGCATAGTAAAGTAAAAAAGCTTAGCTTTAAAAAAATAAAAAATAATTGAGAAGTTGAGACTTATTTTATCCAGAATCAATAGCTCATTAAAAGCATGCTGACTTTTTTTTGACTAAATAGAATCGGAATCAGGAATCTTTAAGACGCAGAATGGAAATGAGGAATCTGAATAGTTTAAATTTAATCGACGCCCAACCCTAAGCCTTATGAGCGCAACGTATGTATGTGGCTCGGTGTGACCTGGATGTCTCTAGGCCTGTCACAACAAATCAATTTATCACATGATAAATTAAATCAACTTCATTTCCATAATTTATAGTCAGTCTCTCTCTCATTCTACCAAAAACTGGATGACAAAAGTTAGTTTGGTGTTTCGGTCCCAACCAGCCCTTTTTTTGAATGACAATTTGTTTTTTATCATTGTTTCTGTTTTTTTTTTTGTTTATTTATTTTGGTTATCTCAAATACCTTGCAGCTCCAGTGTTAAGTGTTCATTACAATTTAAAGTTTATTGATCTTTGAGAATGTGGTCTTGCGTTATTATACCATTACAATTATATATCTTGAAAATTGTCTCTAAATAACAATAGTATCATTTACTGCAATAACCTCTAGGACACTTTGGCACTTTAGGCCTAAATGTATCGTCACACCCCTGTTCTTTGGCCTTTTTTTCTCCTTCTGCAGAAAGACCTTTTTATTGAACATTATTGCCATCCACAAAAGCACTTTTCAGATTTTCTAAGATGTCCTGTGTTGTAGCCCTGCTTGTGTTTTGCCCCAAGAGCGGCTTGAGTCATCAAGATTTCACACAAATTAATTTCACACTTTGTAGGAAAAAAAACAAAACAACATTCTGTGCTATTTACAAATTTGTGATAAATATGTTTTTCTTCTTGGGGTGATGTTCAGCAAACCAAAATGCATAATGTTTTTCCCTACTCCAGGATATTTAAGCAAAGTGCTGTAACATGATGGTGATTATAACCAGGATAACAATAATGAATGATGTTCTGAAATGGTGGAGGAAGATTTGTGTGATTTATGAACCTCCCAACTACACAACAGGTGACTTACAGCTTAGGAAGAAAATCTCCTGAGGCTGAAATGCCTTTTCATTCTCTACAGGGCACTGTGTGCTGACTACAGAAAAAGTTTGGTAGAGTCTCTGACAAAAGTTTAAAAAAAAAGACTCTGCATCTTAAGAAAAAACAGTCTGTGTCCCAAATTTTTCAGTTCCGGTTAAAAACTAGCTGCTGTTGCCCAAAGAACACCAGAAGAACCGTGTATCAGTAAGACAGACGGTCTTGTAGGAGCGTGTCCAGAGAAAACAGTAACGGAGCAGTAATTACAGGAGAGCTAGTGGTTGACACTGTAGCATCGTCAGAGGTAGTTAAAGAAGATACACACAACATGGCAGAAACTTAGCTTTCAGCCTTATCTACACACAGTTTTTAAATTCATATGCTTTCTTCAAGTAAAAAACTGCCTCTGTGCCAGTTTAGCAAACCTAAATATCATAGTACTTAATCCAGACAGATAAACACTTAAAATGAGTCTTGCAAAGAACCTGAGGTAATTGGTGTACATGCGACTGGTGTCAGGAGGTTCCAGGTACAGTCCTTTCTGACGAGCTGCGTCGTCAAGGAGAAGAATGGTCTGCTTGTTTCATTGGAATTAATTAAGTAAATTGTCATTCATGATTTACATGTTGTACTTTTCCGCTGGCTGGGATAACGTTTCCTCTGTAATTGAAATTTGGACCTCAGGGTGTAAACATTTTCGAGGTGTTTCCGTGAATATTCATGGGCTCACGGGGGCCGCTGAGTGTTGATAAAAAGGCTTCTGTGGGGATACTTTGTGTGTGCGTGTGTGTGTGTGCTGAGGGGGTTTGCCCTCCACTTATTGACACGTTCCTTTCCAAACAGCTCCGTCTCAGGTCAGTGAGGTCATCAAGGAGAATGTGCAGCAGCGCAGCATCCAGCTATCCTGGCAGGAGCCACAGCAACCCAACGGCGTCATCACCGAATATGAAATCAAATACTATGAAAAAGTGAGTGTACAGTGCATGTAGGTGTGTTTGTCTCTCTCTGAAAAGCCTTTTGCTTCCATATCTCATTTTACATCAACATTTCTGCATTCGATCAGTTGAGATTTTGTCTGCAAGCTGCTCTGAGTGACATTCTGCAAGGACCTTTTTTGTCTTATAACTGCAATAATGACTGATACTCATAAAATTTTAATCAGGCTGTGGTCCTTCGCAACCAACCCCACATGTGTTAATGCACCCACACACACACGCACGCGCACACCCCTGCATACCCACGCTTACAGACATATTGTCTTAGGCTGCAGCAGCGCCAGAATTAGCAGTCTGCTACTGTTATCTCACTTTACCTTCCACATAGATCTCAGTTCTCCCTCCCTGTGTTTCAAGTCTGAACACATCAGCTTTTTACAACCAGGTTTAATGGAGCGAATTTCACCCAGCAAATCAAAGGCAGGGAAGCAGAGCCGTGATGCTAGTCCTGCTGGCTACAGACTCTCACACTCTCTGACGAATCAGTCTCCCGTGTCACGTACTGTGGTTGAGCTCTGCCCAACTGTAAAAGTGGAAAATTGGAAACAACGACAACACCCCTAACAGACCATGGCATTCCATTTGGGCTTTTGCAGGGCAAAGTGCTCAGAACTCAACAACAAAGTACACAATCCATGCAGCTTTGACAGAGAAATTTTTATCAAACTTATTTATGTCTATAAGAGGAGGACTGGTCCTTGAGAGAAGGATTTTGGTCGAATAATGATGTTCTGTGGGGTACATAAATTATAAGAGAAAATATTTTCATTAAATTGATGTGCTGTTGCTCATAAAGTTGGAATAATTTTACTTTAAAACACAGTTCTATTGTTTGTGTAGATTGCTTTTTATTGATATAAAATTATTTGTGAGAAATAAATCACATCTTGAAAAAATATTCCAGTTGTATGGAAAATTGTGTAATTCTCGAAATAAAGCTAATATCACCTCCATGAAAAACATGTTTTTTGGAGGACTGAAAAACAGTTTTCCTTCTCAAAATGCAGTTTTAATAACACAATAAGTAGTTAGGTTTTAACCCGTTTATTCCCAAATTTTTTCCAGCAAAATAAGTGCATCCATTTCAAACCTTGGACCTCTCTAACACATGATACTTATGAATTATTACATTTTATGTTAGTTAAGTTAGTGAAAATGTAGGGATTATACTCGGCAACAATTGTTACTGGTGGAAAAATGCATAGTCTACACGTAAATGTGTTAAATGTGTTGATTAGGCCAGACGTTGTCTGCGTCTGGAAGTTGTAACAAAAGGCTCTTGTTTTTATCTGCAAGTTTTTGTTTTTATCTATGCACTCACATGCACAGCGTGTGCATGGAACGTAGCGTACGTTCCACCAGAAGAATAATCAATAGCTGATACCCAGCACTGAACACATGCACTATGGAACTGACTTCAGCCAGGAGCATCCTCTAGGGCCTAGCTTAGTTTATATACCTAAAAAACCTTATTTAATCATGAAATAATAATTGGAAAGTAAAGTAACATTCTTTCTGGTTCTACAATAAGCAAAGAGAGTGCTGAGTCACTCCATTCACTCTAACCCAGCTGTATTTTTCAGCTTTTGTAAAACATGCCACAGGGTATGCCGATTCATTATGTTGATCATTTTTATAGTAGAACTTAAATCCTGTGAGCTTCTGTGAAAGTGGACAGTGAAAGCATTAAGTTTTTGGTAACTGCAACAAAACTAATGAGCTATTTGTAAGCAGGAGGAGAAAAGGGATGAACCTACATGAGAAGTCAAAGGAACTGCAATGGAAAAACAAAAAGTTTTAATTGCTTTTAAAAAAAGACTGAGTAGACTGAGCAGAGAAAATGGTGTGTCTCTGATGGAATTAATGCTGTGGAAATATGCATTACACTAAATCTTCCAATATAATTGTCTGTCCCAACAGAAAGCCTCATTTGAATATTAATCTGAGAATTCAGAATATTGTCATCTCAAATATTTACCAAGAACAGATAACTGCATTTATCACCTTCATTTATCAATGCTCGTTCAAAGCAACAATCTCGAACTAACTTTTCAAAAACCTAGGCATACCTTGAGAACAGTAATTGCTAACATATCCATATTTATCCTGTGCAGGACCAGAAGGACCGAATCTACTCCACAGTGAGGTCCAGATCCACCTCTGCTACAGTGAACAACCTGAAGCCGAGCACAGCTTATGTGTTCCAGATCAGGGCTTTCACAGAGGCAGGATATGGAACCTTTGGACCCAGACTGGAGATAACAACCAAAGAAGAAGCCAGCGGTATGGTCTTTTAGTATGTGTTGTGTGTTATTTTTAGTGGTGAGACTCAATTAAACTTTTTCATCAAATTGATTAAAAATAAGAATTACTTATTCGAAATTAACTGCATTTTATTCCAAAACTACATAGAAACAAAATAATCATGCATAATTCAAAAATCCTTTTTGCTGCTAAATTGTTACTGTTATTACTGTTATTTACGTTATTCAACCATCAGCATGGGAATGGAGAACCGGTTCTCAGTAGGTCAATTCCTTGAAATCATTGAGCTACCTGCTTCACAATTTCACTTGTCAGTTCCTGTAATGTGTGACGTATTTGAGTGATTTTATTCTACAAGCACCATATTTCTCTTTAGAAAATATCCAAGATGGCGTGACGGCAGAAGCCCTCCAAAGTATCCACATATATCACCAAAAAAGACGAGTCCGGGGCCAGTTGAAACATGTTCCAAACAATAAACAATAAAAGGAGCAAAATACCTCCGACATTCTCAAACAGTTTACTACACAGCATGGAACTGATTTGAACAGACGTGAAGTATCTCATACGTTGCTTAGCAACGGCGGTGACTCTCCAGGGGAGAGATCTTCCAGCACAGCGTCTTCTGCACGTCCTTGTTATTGTATTAATCTTAACATTGTATTGTATGAATAATTTTCATCTAATATTAACATTTACAGTCATATTCAATAAATTTAAATATAGTCTCAAACAAGGCTCGCTTGTTAGACTAAGCGTACATTTTTCATTAGAGCCACATTTTTGCATTAAGAATATCTTTGTTGGTCTGATATGATATTCTAATCTTAAAGTTTTAATCAAGAAGTCATCATTAAAATAAATAAAAGCTGTTAAACGTAGGCTGTATAATGTGTTTAGAATGCTAAATTGAAACAGAGATTCTTATTTTTTAAGTCAGCTTTATTTTGTTTTAAATCAAATACATCATGGTGCATATTTTGAATACAAGAGTTTATGTCCTAACTCAATGCAAATTGATAAGAGAATCAATAAGGAATTAAATCGATAAGCGAGATTAATAATGGAATCCGCATTAATAAATTATTATCAATCCCCATCTCTACTTACAACACAAGTTCCATCTCCAGACTTTTGCATGTAAAAGAAAAGCCTTTTACTGTGTTAAAACTTTTAACATGTTAAAGTGTATGTAATTATTTAGTCAAAATTAATTAAAGACCCATTCCTAATTATTTTCCTTCATTATTACACACACAAATTTGTTTTTAATTTTGTGTCACTAATTTCCTGCTGGAAACATCTAATGAACTTCTTTTCTTTGATAGCTGATGAAGGGTTGTTTCTGCATGTGAACGTTATATTAGCAAATCATCCTGGAGTGCAGTGTTTCTGTCTCAGCTATGCACACAACCTGTTGTGCGTTTCCAGCTTTGGCAGTAATAGCCCAGGGAAATAATTTACTTTGAAGCCAAGCAAACACAAATTGCTTTGACTTTATGCTGACAACAAGCTGCAGGAAAATCACTAAGCGCAAGGACAGCCTCCTGTAGTGTCAGGAGGATACAGTCATTTAAATCTAATCAGTTACATTAGCTGTGCCCTTCGTGTTTTTGGGAGATCGTCAGAGGTGTTTATGTTGAGGATCAAAATGTCTCATGTTATGAGATCTTTAATAAAAAAGGCTTTCATCAGAGATGAACTGCGCCCCAGTCGATTCTTTTAGCAATATTTTCGAGGTTGTTAAACTTTGGGATTCTCATGATATAGCATTTATTTTACAGCATCATTTAAAACAAACAGACAAACAAAAAAAATATGAATTCATTTACTTGTTTATTTCATTTATTTACTATTTAGTTGCGTTATGTTAACATGAACAAAATCATTGAATTAAATGAAATAGTTTGAAGAAAGAAATATCAATAATGCAACATTCACTGAAATTGTTGATGTGTGATTTCCAGTTTATTATGATCAAGAGTAACACCCAGAAATTTGACCTCTCACAAGCTTATTTACAACTCCATCAGTACATCTGTAGGAACCTCTCCATTACAAAATATGATTTATTTAGCTTTTTCAACATTCATTGATAGTTTATTTACATTCAATCATGTTTCTATACTATTCAGATTATTTTTAATCACATCCAACACATTTGTCAAATTTTTACCAGATTAAAAAAACGCAGTGTCATCTACGAAGAGAATACTTTGAAGATAGGTACATTAACTAGATCACTAGATAAAAAATGGTTCAATATCTGACCTCTGGAGTAAACATAATTTTCTGACCATTTATCTCTACGAACTGTGTTCTGTTTCTTTTACAACTTGATGATCTTATTGCTTTTATTTAAAACAATGTTATTTCAGTTACATCTTAAATTTAAGATGCATCTTATATTGGTTGTTACAATATTATAACAATCCACTATTTACTTCTTTTTATTTAATTGTGAAATAAAGTTCAGCTGAAATAGAGAATAAACAGAAATAGTTTTCAAATGCTTTTTGAGAAGATCATCCCTTTTTTACATCCTCATAACAAGCTGATGTTAGCTGGCTAATTAGCGAGGCTATCTGCAGTCAGCTGCTTCACCCCAAGTTTGCGACACAAAAAAAGTGGTCACACAATTACTTTGGGTGTACTATTATTTGGTACTGTTGACATCAGTTCATCTGGTTGTAAGAGCAGGGGATAGAGGGGGTTTTACAATGAGAGGGCGAGTGGGGTGGTCGTAGTGTCACCCATAATATGCCACTCTGGGTGGTTGTCCATGTCGCCCATTTTAGAAACCGGCAGTTGAGTGTCATTTCAGTGTCATTAATATTAACTCTTACCTCAAGTAAAGTGAAACACGTAGCAACAGTTATGAATATGTTATTAAGTGTTATTACAGTGTCAATAGCTATACTAAAAGAGTCATTAATATTAAGTCTTACCTCAAGTAAAGTGGAACACACTGGACTATTTATAACTACCATCATAGCTATAGAAAATATATAACAAACCCTTTGTACATTGGAATAAAACAAAATATTACTTGTTCTTCAAACATAGGGTTTAACTTCTGGTCAGTATTGTAACTCTGAAATACTGATTGAAGAACTAAAATTACATCCATCCATATTCTAACACCCTTGTCCCTAGTGGGGTCGGGAGGTGCTGGTGTCTATCTCCAGCTAACGTTCCGGGCGAGAGGCGGGGTACACCCTGGACAGGTCGCCAGCCTGTCACAGGGCAACGCAGAGACAGGCGGGAGAGACAACCATGCGCACACACCTAGGGAGAATTTAGAGAGACCCATTTACCTGACAGTCATGTTTTTGGACTATGGGAGGAAGCCGGAGTACCTGGAGAGAACCCACGCATGCACAGGGAGAACATGCAAACTCAAAATGTAATGTTTCAATTGTTGACTGTGTGTTCTATGACTTTGTATTTTTATGTTTTTATGATGGAAAGCACTTTGAACTGTTTTGCTGGAATGTACTGTGCAAATTAACTTGATTGATTGATTGATTGATTGATTGATTGATTGATTGATTGATTGATTGATTGATTGATTGATTGATTGATTGATTGTGCATATTTAAGTCAGGCATCTTTGTGTAATTTTCTCCAGAAACATTTTTTGATACATTTTGCATTGAATATTGTTGAAAAACATCTGGGTTCATTCCAACACTTTGTGTTTGCAATAGCTGTGCTTTTATGCCAGCAGCTGGTTGAGTAAAAACATAAGCACTTCATAATTAAGTTATTTCATTTCATGTACGCTGACTATGCCAATTTTAAAAAATTCTTGTTCACGATATAACAGATGCACTGGTAACATAGGTAGTAAATTGCAGTCCAGTGAAAGCGACGAGCTCACAAAGCCTCTAAAGACTTCCCTGTGACAGTCTGAAGATGGAAACCCTCAGGTGTGTAATTCAACAGTAGAGACCCCCCCTTTCCTTCCCATCCCAAATGTAACAGCTGATGAAATACTGGCATGATTCTCCATCTTTTCCATCACTATTTTTTCTTCAGATACACTTGATTTAAAATGCATGAACTTCCCCTCATACGCAAGTTGCGTTGACAGTATATGAAGCTGCTTCAAGCTGTTTTTTTGGAACTATCAGCAGTTTGTCAGTGCAAACAGTCAGAGAGCTATGAGAGCTCTGAATAGGAAACAATTCAACCTGAATGTGCCTTTGTTTGAGATGAAGGACACTGCCGTCGCCGCCTGGGACTATTAAGCCCACTTTCTGAAACAGTAGAGCCGTGTGTATGAGGACGACTGAAATAGAAAAGCCCTTATTCCAGTTCTCTCTCAGGGGGGAGAATGTCAGAGTGGGGAGGGGGTGGGGTTGTTATCAATCTCCATGCTGTTCACTGGGACTTAATTACTGTCTGTCGTGCAGATTGCAGTTTTCAGTGTTGTGAAGTTCATACTGAGCATCTCTGTCTGTCTGTTTGTGTATGCCTCTCATCAGCTGCGATTGTCTCCAGCGAGCAGAACCCCGTCATCATCATAGCAGTGGTGGCCGTGGCGGGGACCATCATCCTGGTGTTCATGGTGTTCGGCTTCATCATTGGGAGAAGGTACGCTCTCGCGGGCCCCATTGACTCTCCGCTCCTGTGAGTCTGCGCTTGTCAATTAGCCTTTCTGTCACTCACAGGCCTCCACCACGGTGGAGTCTTCACACATGCACACATGTGCACGCATCATCTTGTGGCATGCTGCGCTAATAGCTTGTGATGCACCATTTTTCCCTCCCCATCCACCAACCAAATTTTTAAGCTGTTTTTGTGGAGCCATTATAAGACAAGCACTCCACAGAGAGAGCTTTGGCCCTGCGTTCTTGTGTGAGAGTGTGTGACATGGAGAGGTCATGATGAAGTATGGTGCTGATTTTTTCCCATCATCACAAACCACTCAGCCCACTGTCATTATCCCCCTTGCATGAACAGAATGACAGCCAAACTCGCTTGTCATGATGAATTCATCAGAATTTCCTCCTTGATGTATTTTAGCAATTCTTGACTTTATTTGGATCTAAACCTTCAGATGAAGTACAATAAATGATTCTGAGTAAAGTAAAAACAAACAAACAAAAAAAATGCATCAGTCTTCATGTTCAGGTTTAAAAGTGTTTTACCTGGCAGGACATTAGATCACAATAACCTACCAAAGTTGCTGGGTGAATTGTCTGTCTCAGTGACTTTGTGAAATGCAGACTCCAAAAATATTGCAGCAAATTCTCCAAATGGTACAGTACATCCTAAGATTGACAGAAACTGAAAAACTGACCTGTTAGTAATTTGATCTGAAAAAAATGCATACTCATATTCTGTCACATACACAGGCAAGTCAAGCCAAGCTATTTGTTTACAACTAAAATTTTCACTATGCATTAAACTGCAGTATGTAAAAAAGATGTCTAAAAAATATGTTTTTTACATATTTACTGAAACTTTCGCCATGTCGTGACAGTATAGTATGAGACAGATGGAGCTCTTCCCCTCCACCCTGAGCTTCTATTGTTGTCTGAAGAAATGCACCACTCCTTGTCAAAAACAACCAATCAGAGGCAGGCGGAGGGTCTTTGTAATGTCAGTCCACCTCATGTACCTTGATGCTAATGCTGCTGGATGGGCTAATGGCAACTTACCGTTCCCAGAAAATCTACTATCTATTGGTGGTCATGCTAACTAGCTTTAGCATTCACAGCAGGTTCTATTGTGGTGAAACAACTTTAGCATAAGCTATCAATCTGCACCGACGACGTGAGGATATTAGTTTGCATTTTTTGTATTTTGTTTTTATCCATCCGAAAATGATTTAAAAACCTTAGCCCTGGTTTCCTGTATGTTATCATGCTGTGGAGACAGTTATGCCACATCTGAGACAGATGTGGGTGAAGCTGTTCATTTAGAGAAAGTTTATTGCTCATGGTTTGTTTGACTGTGCTTTCTTGAATGTGTATGTTAAACCACGTACTGGGAGGACTTTCAGTACTTTCAGATTATAGAATAACAACACAACACAACACATGTTAAACTGTTTTTTTACACTGCATGTCCTATGTGATTATTATGTAGCTGAGCTAGTTTCCCTAATCCAGACTGTTGGTTTTGCAGTTCCTACTGCTCAGCTGGGTATCTTCACAGATTTGTCTTACAAAGCATTAGTTGACGCATTAAAATTTTTGCAATTTAGGATATTAATTTCTCCCTGTTGATTCTACCATTCTCTTTTTCTCCACCCCTCCCTCCCACAGGCACTGCGGGTACAGCAAAGCCGATCAGGAGGGAGATGAGGAGCTCTACTTTCAGTGTAAGTGCTTGTATTCATCTGCCCAAAATACACAATGTATGTTTAGTTTGTACAGACACACGCTGCTCAAGACTAAGCAGGAAGAACGTATTAAAACTCATTAGCACCCCCCAGCATGACCATTATCCCAGCTCATTTGATTTGAGGCACTGCTGGGATCTATCAAGCCAGCCTCTGCTGCTGATTGGCTTAACTCCATGCTGGAGATGAAGAAGTCAGAACACCACAGACTCAAGCCTGTGACAGCTGCCAGTGAGGGAGGAAAAGGTGGACCAGGATGCAACGGGAAGTTCTTCAAGATGTGTCTGGTGGTTTTACGGGTGACAGAGTTTCTCATCTGCGCATACTTTGCTGTGGTAGGTTTTTAACTGACGCGCCACCCCTAATGATGCCCCCGGAGATGCAGTTGCAGACAGCTTCTCCGAGTGGAGCCATAATGATCCGCGCTGTTGGCTATCTGCTGATTTAGAAATAGAGGGTCAGGAGTGTCACAAAGTGTAAAGCCCATGCTGCTGAGCCCAGGCTAGCCGCTGTTAAGTATGTGACAAATGCAGCTTGGTCCCACCTGCTACAAAAAACAAACAAACAAAAAAAAAAAAAAAAAACTGTAAGAAAATACAAACAAAGTTGGAGTGCATGGAGTTTAATGGAAGCATCTGTCATGCAGTATTGAATGACGAGAGGCTGTCAGGGCGGCAGAAGCCAGATCCAACATGAAGACCCAATTTGTCTGCCGTGTACAAGTGAGGAACTTGTGATAAGACATGTACTATCAGATCCACTGACATCTTGGATGGACGAAGCAATTATGGGAGCAAGTGGAGGGAAATCTCAGCTGCCACAGCGTCCTCTCCCCAGAGCACAATGGATTTGTTGTGTTTACACGAGTGAATTGACCAAGATATCTTACCACCATCCACTTTGTGTCTCTCCAGCTGTTCTGCTGCGATTTTCTATTGGCTCAGTTCTCTTTTTTATGGTAGAGCTTTTATATTGGATTGATTGGCTTTCAGTTTACGTGCAAATTTTAAAGTACATAAGATCTAATGAGAATTTTTAATCCATTAAAAGTTTATTTAATTTCAATTGCACCACTATGTAAAATAATAACCCCATACTATATTGGTATGACCTTTCCCTCATTGTCCAACACACTTCCGTGGATATTCATACATTTTTCCCATAGGGATTTTTCTCCTTTTTTTATCATCTTTTCTTGGAAAATTATAAATCCCCTGCCTTAGAAATCATTCAAATAAAATAAAACAATGTGGCCCCTTCTAGCTTTATTCACATCTAAAATGTTACTCATCATTTTGAGTTTTTTTTACAATGTGTAATTGTTTATGTCATCTGTAAGTCAAAGTATAGAAAGATGGACCCATAGCAATTTTTCTCAAAACAGTCGGACAAAAAGGTATCAAGACTGCAATATTAATGTAATCAGAATGACATCAATATTGCCATAGTATATTTATAATGCGAAATGCTACACAAAATAAAAATAAAAAAATATTTCGAACAAGAAACGTACAGGAGCACAATAAAACAGAGTGTAGAGAACAAGATAGAAACATAAATAGTGTATGTTGGGGCATCTTAGAGCTTGTAAATTATATGAATGAAATTGGTGCTCGATGGCTGTACTTTTTCAAGATATAATTTGGAATCCATAATCCAGATGTAATTTGGATTAAAATTTGAGCCTTATCATTAGAATCTGCTATCTTGTTGGTGGAACTAATGTTAATAATTAGTGCTTACTGCAACTAGCTTTTCACAGTTCTACCAGTTGTACCTGTTTCCTGTTACCTAGTCCTGGATGATTTGTTGTAATTGATGGAACAATGAATGTTCAGCCATCAGCTCGTGATGTTAAGATCAGCTTGCGTTTCCCTTTAGGTGGCTTAAAATTCAACTTTTGGATTGATGATCAGATAGAGATGAAGTGACATGACTCTAAAGGTGCTGAAAAACCCTCCAATGCAGCTAAAATGGAGGGTAATTGGCTTACTGGCAATTCACAAACAGTTTCTTTCTTATGTTAAGAATTAAAATAATCACTTCAAAACTTATTTTTTTATTAACTCTGGGTGTCTTTACCTACTAAATTTGATTTGATGATCTGATCTATTTCAATGTGACTAAAAATCAACAACAGGTGAAATTTTTAGGGGGGCAAATACTTTTTCACCACACAGTGTTGTGACAGAGGTATAAAAATAACTTGCATGCACATGCCTATAAATTCCACAGAAAAAGACCCAGCTGAGCGCTGAAGCCAGAATGTTGCTGCTGTTTATGAACAGTAGAAATACAGGGATTGGCCTGTAAAACATTTAGATGAAGGAAAATCAAGTAGTACAAGTCTAAATAAGAACAGTTTTAAAGCATCAGTATTTGAGAGCTTCTAAAATATTGAAAAGCATTGGTGTTATATTTAAAAAATAAATTAATTAATTAAAAAAAACATACAGAAAAAAAACACTCTTTACCCACTCCTTTCATTGAATAATGAGGTATTTCACAATGTATGTTACATACTGTGAGGCTCTCTCTGCTGCTTTAGGTGAAAGGTAACCGACAACCTGATAAAAGGCACCAAGCACAAGTTCCTAAAATCTTAGCTTCCCACTCTGTGCAGGGTTCTCAGGCTTTTCGACACCAACATCTGACGGTTCAGCTGCTCCCTCTGGATCCCTGGCCTCTGTAATCGTTTGGCTCTCAAGTGCCTGCCGGCTCGCAGTGTGCATTTTTAATCACAACAGTAATCCTCTTACCTTTCTACAGTTAAATTTCCAGGCACCAAGACCTACATTGACCCCGAAACCTACGAAGACCCGAACAGGGCTGTCCATCAGTTTGCCAAGGAGTTGGATGCCTCCTGCATAAAAATCGAAAGAGTTATTGGAGCAGGTGAGCCCATCCTCAGCTCTTCCCATTTAGTTCCTACGTGCTCTCATACATCATGCTGACAGGCAAATATTTACACCTTGAATGGGGACACAGCTTCATGCATCTTATATTGATAGAGCAATTGCAAGGAGGGGAAAAAGTTCATTGCAATTAATGTGTGGTCTGCGTCTGGCACAGGCAGTCACAAAGATAACCGCAGGTGAGAAATTGCTGCCACATGGGTTTTACCGAGGCGGTCAATGACAGTATCTATGCATCTCTAGCATGTCTTATTATAGGTCTTGGTTACACTCCCCTGAGTATAACAAGGTGTTGTACTGCAATTTGTATTCTGGCACTGCACAGCTGCTTTATCTCAAAATACACTAATAAATTTGTCATTGTGAAGTGTGTGAGGTTTTTCTATCCTTTTTCTACCTACTGGGCCCCTTCACTCATGACTGATTTCAACCCTCGCAGGAGAGTTCGGGGAGGTGTGCAGCGGTCGACTGAAGCTGCCTGGAAAGCGGGACGTGTCGGTCGCCATCAAAACACTGAAAGTGGGCTACACAGAGAAGCAGAGGCGGGACTTTCTGTGTGAGGCCAGCATTATGGGGCAGTTTGACCATCCCAACGTGGTCCACCTGGAGGGAGTGGTGACAAGAGGTGGGAATATGTCACTGATTTGGAGAAGTATTCGGATTTGGTGCTTTTGGATCATAGCCAGGTTGTAAATAGAGCTTAAATAAAAAAATAAAAAAGGATTCAGCAAAGCTAAGGAATAAAACAAATAGTTTTGTTTGAGTTGAAAATTAGCTGACGAAAAGTGTAAAATCATAGTACTAATATTTGAAGAAAGGTCTTTCTGTCTGTGAATGTGGCATGATTATTGAGATGCACCAGTAAGTCTTATGGGTCACTGATGAGGTTGACCACACAAATGTTTACAATTTATAACTTAAGGGGATCAAGGAGAGTTGGGACAAAATGTAAATGTGGTTGACCCCTGGGAATGCCATTTGCCTATCAGAAGGTCTGTTAATATTTATTGTGACAAATTCCTTAGTTTTCCTCAATCTGAATGGATACTAGCTAGTTTGAGTGAGTTGGGTGCTAGTCCTGTTTCTTCTTCATCAGGGCAGCCACTGCACATCTGACAGTGCGGCACAAACTGATAGTCATGTTACATGTCCTTACAATTTGCTGTGTCAACTCTCAGCCTGATCAGCTCAAATACAAAACAGGTTGATGTAAACCAGTGTTTCTCAATTCCGGTCCTCACGCCCCCCTGCCCTATATGTTTTAGGTGTTTCCCTTATGCCACACACCTGGATTGAATATGTGAGTGATTAACAGGCTTCTGTAGCACTTGATGGTCATGCAGAATCAGCTGTTCTGGAATAGAGGTACATCTAAAACATGCAGAGCAGGAGGCTTAGGACTGGAATTGAGAAGCGCTGATGTAAACAGTTTTTCATGCATATGTGGTCGCAAAAATTTTACTTTGGGCAGATGTGTCCGGCAGACGTCCACTTTGAGTCCATCAACCCCCAAGTATGTTGGGACCTTAAGAATGCTTCTAAAATCAATGTGCAACTATGAACTGCACAAATTACAAGTGGTGTTTTAAGTAAAGCTTAAAAAAGATGTTTGTTACAGTGTCTAGGTATGGTAATTAGACCACTGTTACCTCAGGTGTGACATCAAACTTCAAAAGTAAATGGTATGCAGCATAAATCACACCAGACATTTATGAATGGCTGGAAAGACAGGCTTAAAAACCTGGACTCCTTTTAGGAAGCCATCTTCATCATATGGAGCAATGCTTCCATCAGCCTCATGGGAATTCTCACAATTAAACAGCATATTTGTGAATGGATCAACGTGAACAGTGGGCCTACGCACTATTTTTTAACTCTTGTAGTTCTGCTATCTAGGTTCTTTGATCATGTGATAAAAATTCTGATGCAGTTCTCAATAAGCTGCTGACTCTTAGATTTTGATCAGCTGGCTAAATTAGCTGCACATCCTCTGTAACATTTTCTCATTTAAAGACTCTAAGAAAGGGAGCAGATGGTAACTTTTAATTAAAAACAAAAGAAACAGCTATAAATAACTGGGAATCAGTTTTGGCTCAACCATTGTTTTGTGAAGTATTATGAAAGCCAAATAGAAATTAGGTATTCATTAATCATCTACTCTTCTTTTTTTCATCTTTCTTTTCAGGAAAACCAGTCATGATCATCATCGAGTACATGGAGAATGGCTCATTAGATGCTTTCCTCAGGGTGAATATCTCCTCTGAAGTCAGCGCAGCATCTTTTCCAACTTTTTTCTGCACTTTACCAGTAAAGTGTCCCAGAGAGCAGTTAGTCTGCATAAATATCATAAATCTTGTACTAAACCTTCTGCAGCCTTGCAACCTAAATTCTCCCCTCTGGTCAGTGAAGATGGCTGACCTGCTTGTATTTCTCTATGCATCACAGAAGCACGACGGTCAGTTCACAGTCATCCAGTTGGTGGGAATGCTGCGGGGCATAGCAGCGGGAATGAGATATCTGGCCGATATGGGCTATGTCCATCGAGACCTGGCTGCGCGGAACATCCTCGTCAACAGCAATCTCGTATGTAAAGTCTCAGACTTTGGCCTGTCAAGGGTGATAGAGGACGATCCCGAGGCTGTCTACTCAACAACTGTGAGTCAATTAAAGTGCTTGCTCTCCCTACCAAGAGTCTTGTCTGAATTCTCTAATCAAGTTGCTGCTGGTGCATGAAAATAGAGCAGAGTAAGATGAGCATGTCCAGGTGTACTCTGGCTCTGTAAATCCAATTTCACTTTAGAAACTGTTCAAAAAGCTTTAATCAGAAGTGTATTTATTCACTTCTAATGTATGGTCAGGAACTGTTAAATTAGATTGTTGTTTTCTCATGTATTCAATGAGAGCGAATGTTTAGATGAATGAAATATTAAACACAGTGATCAAAAATAAAAATCAAAGTTATTTAAATTCAAAGTACATTTGCAGTTTTGCCTGGTAAAACCAACATCTTGTTCTACAATGTGCTTCCTACAAAGGGTCTGGTCTCTCGGTTATTGAGAAACTATTGCTTGCTAGAGGCACGGACTTTATTGAAGTTTGGGTGAAGATCGGATTTAATTTTACCCAATCGCTAATGCTTGACCTTAATATGTGTAACAGCCAAACTCCAGTAATTGAAGATTACTGGAAATTGCCTCATTTGCTAGCATTTCACCAGCCACTTGCCTCACTATTAATAGAGCCGACTGGAACTGGATGAAATTCAACAAGACAAATCAAGCTCAGTGGGAGAAATCCCAGACCGAGCTGTAAAGGGAGACGAGAATTGAGCAGGAGTGCATTGGAAGGTTTATCTCTTTGTTTTTTGTTTTTCTTTTTGTTTGTTTTTTTTTCCTGAAGATGTGTGGAACAGAGCTCTGTGAGTTGTTCAGAACCGAGAATGTTTGAGAATGTGAAGTTCATAGCGATGTTTCCCTCTTGACCTGTTTGCTCACTCTCCTCTTGATCCTAGTTGTTCTCTAATCCTCTGTTGGTCTTCATATCTCAGATGAATTAAATTCCACACAGATGGACTTTATTTATTACTGGAGTGATAGCAGTTATGTGCTAATGTGTGCTATGTTTATTTATTTATGTATATATCAATTACATAGAAGTCTCAGTCATGATTGATTGTTTATCATAAAAGTAAAACTTTGACTTCAGCTTTTTTTCACTGAAAAAAAAAACAAAAAAAACTTTTCCTGAGAATGAAAGATACTGTAGAACTGGCAGTAAAAAAAATATAACAAGCTGCTGTAAATACTTATGATTAATGTTCTGAAGGTAAAATCCCTTCAGAATTTAATTGAATAGATTATCTCCATGAATTTGTTTTCTGTCTTTGCTTTGCTTATTTTACTTAATAGAGCAAAATAAAATGTGAATTACCTATCCCATATAATTCATATTATTAGAGGCCACATTCTTTTTCAGTGTGACCTCAGTCTTCTGATGTTACTAAAGACCCGACTTGCTGGAAATTAATAGCTTTTTTTATTTGTGAGCAAATTCAGTAAAACGAAGCACTTTCTGATTAAATGGTGAGAAGAATAATTTACAACATTTCTGGAGATAAGATGCTGCATTTAAAGGTCTTGGTGTATAAATGTTATTTTCATGAGGAAAGACAAATATCCTTCTGGTCCTTTCTTATGAATATGAATGAAACCTTGAGCTGTAATGAATGATGTTTGTGTGTAATAGAGTTAACATCTACCATAAGGAAAAAATTAGGCGATAATTATGCAATGATTAAAGCATTACTAATACAGCTGGATTTTTAAGTAGCTAGTCATGTTCCAACATTGTGTTGTTACACAACACAATGTTGCTCCAACATTGTGTTGTTAAGGCTTCTAATGACTAAACAGCAACATTAACCTGGGGGTTTTCCCCAATATATGCCTGAAATATTCATCTTTATAGCTTTTACAATCCATGAAGCCTTTTTTAAGTAATATATGCTTGTACCTTTCTCTGACTTAAGGTTTGAACAGATTTGTTCTGGCCCAATGTATAAGTGAAACTTTTTCTTTAATTGATGCTTTATGGATGTCATGAGTTTAATTTGTACCTCAGCTGATTGCATGTGTTTTACCGAACAGGGTGGTAAGATTCCCGTCCGGTGGACAGCACCAGAAGCCATTCAGTATCGTAAATTTACCTCTGCGAGCGACGTGTGGAGTTACGGCATCGTCATGTGGGAGGTCATGTCCTATGGGGAGCGGCCCTACTGGGACATGTCCAATCAAGATGTGAGTAACTACATCCAGTAAACAGCTAACATGATACAGCACATATTCTGTTTATAGATCACCTCATAACAAAAGGGCATAAGAATTTTAAAACTAGGTTTTACTTTAGGTGTGGAAACCATTGTTTTGAACCATAAATAAGATGTCAGTAGCTCATTTTACATCTTTTACAGAGGAAAAGGTTCTAAATGAAAATTTTGACCAAATGGAGACTGATTTTAATTACAGAACTGAATCAATTATCAGATTTTTATTTTTTTAGATTTCAAAATGTAAATTTCAGCCTAAGCATTAGACCCTTGATTGTATATTTTGTTTTATTGTGATCAGACATGAAAGGAGCACCTGATTACTTTAAACCAAAAGGCGAAATGCCAGAATTATTCCCAGTTCCTTTACATTGTGTGGATAGCAACATAAGCTGGGGCTCGTCCACAAGAGGTCCAGTGAAACTGCCTGAACTGGTTGAAGGGTTAGATGAGAGCACACAGAGCCAGCACAGACAAAAACAGAAAAACAAAAGTCTGATGAATGAGAGTTTCTTCCCCCGGGGAAAGAGGTTCTGTTATATTGGGTTGCAGCTGTAGAACAACGTGAGGTTGGGTAATAATACCGGGACCCTGCCAGGCTCTCAGTTCACCCACCCACATAGACTCCAACCCTTTCGGGAAAACAGTGACTTTGCAATCATAAGTGAATCATAAGTGAAAAAAACAAGTTCCTTCACATAGCTGCTTGGCTCATCCCTCCAGACGAAGCACACCATCTACATAATCACACAGTGGCGGCAGCATCATACTGTGGGAATGCAATTCCAACAGGGGGCTTGGTGAAAGTTGGACGTTTTGGAGTGACATACAGGACAGCCCTGGAAGAGAATGTAAAAAATACTGTAATACAGTTTTCCAGCAAACACACAGATATGTCACCATTTCCCAAAGTCCTTTATTTTTGAGAATCTGTGGCAAGCTTAAAGCGTGACGCTGACAGATCCTCTCCATCCATTCGGTCTGAGCCTGACTTATTTTGCAAAGAAAAATTGGCAAAAACTTCAGGCTCTAGATATGCAAAGCTGGTAGAGGCATACTTGAAAAGACCTGCAGCTGGTATTGGTGTATTGACTCGGAGCAGCTGAATGCTAATGCGTGCCTCACTTTTCAGAGTTGAATCTGTGAGCACTTTTAAAACTTTTATAAATCATGTTCTCTTTTCCCTACCCTTTAAAATTAGGCTCCAGTTTGTTCTCTTGTCAAAGAAAACACAGAAGACAGAAAGTAAAATTAATCACAAACCAATGTTGATACAAGCATTCACTGTAGGCCCAGCTGAGAAGTCTAAGATTGAAATGTGCCATGAATGGAAGAATGTGGAACTCCCTCAGATCTATGCATAATTATTCATAATGAAGTCTTCCCATTAACATGTGGTGAATCACAGAGAAAAATCCCAGTTTGTTGAGCGCTTTTCAACGCTGTCTAACAAGGCCCTCGTGGGAGCTGCTCGGCAGGGACGGTAACCTTGGGCTTAATTAGTTCAAGAAGTCTCGCTGTAATCACGCTCGCCTGAAGGGAAGCATCTATTAAAATGAGAACATGAATTTGGCTGTGTTATTAATATAAACAACAGAGGTGGAAAACACTTGTCATACAGCATGCTTTTGATTTAAATGTCTGTGAAGGACTATAAATACTACCAGAATGAAGCTGGTACCATGCATGCTGTTTTATTTCATGTACAGAAAATTGAGGATTTGATTTTAGGAGCTCAATGTATAAATGTGTGTAGTCTATATATATAACATAAGGAAAAAAATATGCAATAATTATGCTGTATATATATATATATATATATATATATATATAATACCTTTGTGTTGGAAAGTTGAGGACTGTGCTACTGCCAAACTTCAATGAACTAAAACAGTTTAGAGTCCCAAAATGGGTCAGAGGAATATTTTCCAAACCGTTTATATCACATTTCATAACCATGTTTAACCATAGCTTCTTTGAGTATTTGGATAGTAACTCTTCAATAATCCAGACAAAGCAATGTTATAGTGTAGCATTAATAATAATAATGATAATAATAATAATAATAATAATAATAATAATACATTTATTTATAACAGTTTACATGTGAGATAAAGTAAGTTTATCTATCATCAGGAGCACTTGCAAAGTTGTGGCATCTGCCTTGTTCATTTGACCCATAATGCTTTGTGTGAGAAGTCTCCATGACTTCGGGACCGGCATTGTTATGTAATTAAATAACAATTCAAATTCAAAAGATTCTCTAAAAGAACAAATCCACATTAACACAGATGAGAATATCAACTGCTCCACTTTTAATGAATCATATAGCCATTGCTGCATCTTCATTTTTTTAAATACTGGGAAGATGCTCTGAAGTACAAGCTTCTGATTATGTCCAACCTGTTTTGATAAAAAATGTAAATTAATTAAATAATTAATTAATTTAAATTAAAAATTAAATTAAGTGGAAAGACAGGTTGTCTTCTATTATTGAGTTATTAATGGTTATTAACCATAACTACATTACTCATCATCACTTACAGCAAAAACCATGCCTGATCAGCTCAGGTGTCATATGTGGACAGTTTTAGCCTGCTAATTTCTATTCTACACATACCCAGGATTATACTGGAAGCACTTTCCTACCATTCATAGTTGGAGTTTTGCTCAATTAAAACTGAATGGGAATAGAAGAGAAGAAATATCCTCTGCTGTCCCTCAGTGATTAAATGTACAGTGTATCACAAAAGTGAGTACATCCCTCACATTTCTGCAGATATTTAAGCATATCTTTTGTCAAAGTGACAAAATGACACTTTGACACAATGAAAAGTAATCTGTGCGCAGCTTATATAACTGTGTAAATTTACGCTCCTTAGTGCATTCAGGATGCAGCAGCCTAATAAATCTAAATAATCTATTAAGAAACTATCCAGTAAGGCCACATTTACAACATAACTGTCATGAACCGGTGTGATGTAGATGGTGAGGCAGACGCTTGGAGACCCAGGGTAGATGTAAAAAGGTGGTTTTAATGATGACGATTATCCAAGAACACAATACACAGCAAGTCCACGGCCAGGCAGCACGGCTGAGCGGAAGCCAGGGCTCAACACCGGTAGCAAACTGGTCACACAGGTGGACAGGACAACAGGCAAGACGGAAAGACGTACTAGCGACGACAAACGACAAGGACCCAATGAGGAACAAAAGACACAGGTGGGATTAAATACACAGAGGGTAATCAAGGAGACAAGACACACCTGAGAGTGATTAAGGGGGAAGACAGGACAACACGAAGTCTCAGAAGACACCGAAACTCAAATAAACACAAAGAAAAACACAGAACATGACAATAAAACAAAAACTACTGTGCCATTATGAACTATAGAATAGTCTAATTTAAGAATCAGCTTTGTAGCAGAAACACAAATAATGTTGTATTTATTGCTAATAACTTATAAGTAATGCAACAGCAAGGGGTTAAGACAGCTACATAACCTCCAGGTAAGCTACCTCTGAATGGATGTAAACACAAACAGTTCAACAGCTATCGCTGGACACCTTAGAGATGAATGGAATATTATTGAAACTGAAAATTAGCAACTTAAAAAATGCAACTACTTACAATTAGCTACCAAAGGAAAACACCTTTCCAAAATAATTTATCCCATGGGAACAAAACTAAACATTGTGTTGTGATGTTTATATTGACGGACGGAGATGGATGGATGGATGGATGGATGGATGGATGGATGGATGGATGGATGGATGGATGGATGGATGGATGGATGGATGGATTTGAGACAATAAAGGCGTCACTAAATACTTCACATGAATAAACCCTAAACTTGTGTCAGTAACATCATATTGTCGCTACATCCCCAAAGCAATAACACACAAAATTATTACTGTGGGTTTAAAAGAAGTTAACAGAATACCAAAACCACAATTGAGTAACAGAAAAGTCTTCACTTCCCTGCTCCCAGTACTTCAAGAAATCCATATAAGTAAAAGGCTTAAAAGTGCACTCACAGTACAAACGGTAAAGTTGCCAGAATTGTCTCGTCTTTCTGCTGACACGGTAAAACTCAATACTGAGGCCTCAGGGCTCCATGCAGGGATGTAAAACAACACAACTTAATTTAAAAGACAGGTAATCATGATTTATTATTTTCTTTTTTACCATTCTTTTCCTACTGTAGAGCACATTTACTTCCTTCAGACCAAAACTTCCTTCTGCAGAAGTCACAAATTGCCATAATGATTGACTCACCCGCAGCTCTGTGAGTGCTGTTGCCTTCTTCCCTGCCAACTCCTGCCGAGAGAGTCCAACCGCGCCAGACCACTTGAAGCTGTTCCTCACTCTTGGACACTTGACACATTTTGATTGATGGTGGAGGGAGAGTGAGTCTGGCCTTTCCTGTACAGCTTCCAGCGTTTAGCACCCACAGCACAATAGCCGAGCATGATTAAGATTCTCCAGCGTTCCTTAGCAGGAGACTGCTGATTGAGCGTTCGGTTGTTAGAAATGCTAAACAAGATGGCTGTACTATTTCACAGGCATCAATGTCAGAATTTGTTTTTTTGCGCTTTGTCAAGATGTCAGCAAACATCCTGCCTCTCTGTATGAGTGGGGATTCTCTCTCTATGCTTTCTGCTCACTGACACCTTTTTGCTTTATTCTCCCTGGAAACGGTTCTGATGAGAATATGTGATGAATAGATGCACAAACATGTCAAAAGCCTCTGCCATACAACAGCAAGTCTCTGCTACATAGCAGCATAAAATACATGTAACTCTAAATAAATTGGGATGCATTTGCAAAAAGTTTATTTCGGTAATCGAATTCACAAAATTAAACCTATATTTTATAGATTCATATTTCAATAGATAATATAAGAAATACATAGAGGTTGAAACAGATAGGACTGGTCAGAATATATGTTTTCTGTCAGGTTAGGACTTGGAATTACAAAAATTATTTCTATTTGCTAAATACAAAAATAATATTTTTTTAAAACTTTCCTCAAATTCAGAAGTTCATAAACATTTCTATAGCATGATATTTTCAGGCTTACAATTTTCCTTAATAGTCATTGTTCAAAGACTTCAGGTTTACTTCTATCATATCACAGGCATTATTCTGAATGAAGGTCTTTGTCTTTGAGTGGATTTACAAGTTGTAATCTGGCATTGTATGTTGCTTTTAGAGTTATGGCTTCTTCCTCTCTGCGTGGCGTCTCAGCCGTTGGTACATGAAACCGTGTATGATGACACTCTTACCCTCCACAATCTTTACCAGGTTTTTTGCTTTGGTTCTGGGTTGATTAGAATATTTGACACTGGACTATCTTCAGAACAAAAAACCCATCTGTGTATTTGTTTGTGCGATGACAGAACACTCAAAAGTGTTTATATTTGCACTTACTTTATCTATAATTGTTAAAACTTTCAATCCACTGGAAATTATGATAATTATGGAAATTATGCTACGATGAAGCATGGTGGTGAAAATCCACTATTAAATACTTCTGCAAGGCAATGTCCATGTATGTTCAGTTTAAAAGTCATTCATGAATATTAAAATTGTGCTTTGTCTTTTGATTCATAAAAGTCATAGAGGCTCTGGGCCATAGCCACAAAATATTTAAGAAACAGCAAAAAACGGTTAAAGGAGTTTGTAAAAATCTGAAGCTCTCAGTGAGTCAGTAAAGAGCAACGGGGATTTTTGTAACATGATCCCACCACCCTAAGAGTTGCTTTAGAGCCTCGTTGCTGTTTTCTCCTCAATAAACTGTTTTCCAACTGTGCTCTGTCAGAGGAGACTTTGAGAATAAAAGCATGTACTCCATAACATTTTCAGGGTCAGTGGAGGGAAAAGAAAAATTTCTGATGTTGGAAAAATGCCTGAGCAGAATATTTTTTATTAGCTGTCATAACCATGAAATCAAAGTTTGTTTATTCATTATATGGGGTTGCTTATTTCCTTGACTGAATAATAATGAGGTGCAGAAACTGTGAGTTGACAGTGCAAGCATAATTTGATTAACAAAGGACAAATTTCTAAGTGCTTTTTAAGGTTTGGAATATGTAATGAAATGCTCTTTGCCTCTTGCTTTTCTTTTCTGGATGTGTCCCATTCCAAATGTTCTTAAATACACAGAAAATCTATGCATTTATTAAACATGATAGATTAACTCTGTCATTCTGAGATGCATGTTTACACCCTGAAACAAGGCAGCAGTGTGTCTTAAATGAACCAAAAGCTTTGCCTGCTACAGGAAGCCCTTCCTGCCTCATTTCCTGCTCCACCTGACACTGTATCTTGGTACAGCGCAATCTTAAATGATGGGGACAGTCATGTGTCCATTTCACAGGCTAACCACTGGTCATTTTCCCTGACCATGGTTCTGATGTTGATTTGGCCAAGAGATAGTCATCTGACCCCCCCAGAGTTTAATCTCCTAGTGTGTTAATTTTCACAGTGTCTTTGTTCAAGGACAGGCAACAAGATGGAAAAAAAGTTGTGTATATTGAACTTGTAATTTAATCTGAATAGCTACAAAGTCATCAGACAAATATTCAACTAATTCATTTGCAAAATAAAGTTCATATTATAAATAGATTTATTATAGACAGTGATGTATTTCAAAATGAGCTCTAATAGATTTTATTTATGGATTATAGCAGATGAAAACCCAAATTATTACAAATCAAGCAAAGGGATTTTTAAATGCTTTTTGTCATGTCCTGTCCAACAGTGCATCACTCAGAATTATTCTCATTATCATTGTTGACAGTGGTGAAATAATTTTTAATACTGAAATGTTAATGTTACATATAGTACACTGTATACCATTCCCCTTCTGAAATGACTCACTTCGTTACTGTGAGTAACGAAGTGAGCAGAGCCACCAGGCTATCAGCTGGTGGCTCTGCTGACCTTCATTTCATCTTCATTGTTGATTCTAGAGTCCATCGTTTGCTATGTGACAAAACTCCATGGATTTTCTGTGGGGTCAGGCCCAGAAATATGACTGTAACTCTAGCAGGTTATTAATCTATTGACGGGTTGGGTTGGTGGGTCTTTCCTCATTTATCTTGTGCTGGTAATTGGAGCTGTATAAAAAAACTAAATACATCAAATTGTATTCAGTACTCAGTATTCAGTACCATATTAAAATATTAAAGGGAGTTACTTAAGTAGGCTTTATTAATATACATTGAAATATAATGGACAAATGGCCTTCATTGATAAATGGACTAAATATGGTGATAAAGTGATTTGATTTATTTTTTTGTCTTGGACTTGGTCTTTTCTTGTTTTCCTTTTGTTTCTTTGTATTGGACCATTAATACTATTTACTATTATTCCTGGTTACTACAATTGTAGAGACCAAAACTGCAACATTTGTGACATTTTCAGCCAGTTAGGGTGACTTTCACATAGCACTGTGTCAAACGGACTAACCCCCCCTCACCTGTGCTGGTGCTGCATCAAGAACCACTGAAATAAATGACACAGAAACCTCTGAAGAAGGCACTGAGCACAACTTTCTTCTTCATAAAATGTAAACAAAAATGGAGTGGTGCAAGATTTTAGCAGTTGTTTTTGCTTGAGTCTTTTGTTAAAAACCACGAGTCATTTCCCCTCCTAGCATTGGATTCACACAGTTGTTTTGGTTGTATTTACCCAGAATGCCCTACTCTGTAGTCTGCTTCCTGATTTTGGAGCGGTCTTTGATCCACTTGGTTCTTATATATTCTAACCACACCAGAGTTCATTTAAATTAAAGTGAGAGCTAAGTTGTCTTTTTAAGCTCCTCAGAGTTTGATTGCACATTCACATCTTCCTAAACAAACCAGACTTTCTAGGAAAATTAACTAGAGTTCATTTAAAGCAGGAAATTGGTTAACCTAGATTTATTTTTAAATAGTAAACGTTGTAACTTATCATTTTTAATTTTTTTTGTGTCTAAAACTGTCTTGAAACCGTCTCGTGCCGTAGTTATTAATCTGACTTTGAGCTCGCAGAAGAAGGACTTTCTGACACATTTTCCTTTTTACTGTTTTTATTTTACTGTTTCTTAAGAACTGGATTTGTTTGTTTTGTTTCTTTTTAAATGGCCTATTTTTTTTGTTTTGGAGATTTTATCGGTTAGACTCAGACTGATATTTGTCAGATTAAAATATTTTAGGAGCTACATTTTTAATTTTGTCTTAAATATTTTTATATAATAGATATCTCCAAATATCCATTTTTTGGATATATTTGGCATATCCAAATAAAGGGGGTTAATATAAATCTCTACCAGAGTTTTTGGATTTTAGTTCTAAAACATTTTGAAAATCTTGGGGCTTTGTCCTAAGAATTCACAGATATGCCCTGCTTTGTGATTGTTTTCACATAAATTCTACCATGACTCTATTAAACTAGTGCTTATCTCCTGGCATATATTAATTCTAGGCACTGCATTTGTTAAGCGTTGATTAGAAGGATCATGAGTGAAATTACAACCTAAATAGAGTATGGGTTGACGTAGGGTTGGGTTGATGCTAATCTTCTGCGTAAGGGAGACATCAAAGAATCTGTTTAATGGGTTTGGATGATTTGTAGACAGCGATGTTAAAAATTCCATTCCAGGTCAGAATAATTCCCAGAAGGTTTCCAGACTTTTAATGTGAAAATCAGAACCAGAAATGATATATTTTGATTGATATATATATACATACATATATATGGGGGGGCTAGTATAGACATGAAATGCTCACAGTCCTTTTTTGTTTGCTCCTAAGGTCATAAAGGCAATAGATGAAGGCTACCGTCTCCCAGCGCCCATGGACTGCCCTCCAGGCTTGCATCAGCTAATGCTGGACTGCTGGCAGAAAGACAGAGCCGAGCGTCCAAAGTTTGATCAGATTGTTGGCATCTTGGATAAAATGATCCGCAACCCTAACACATTGAAAACCCCAGTGGGCACATGTACAAGGTAATGAAATAGAACCTTCAATAACTCATTTTAAAGGTGATCTCCTGCAATAAAGAATTTCTACTTTTATTTCAGTGCATTAATAGATGATCTAAAGTGTCCCATGGATGATTTAGCCTCTCTTGTTCAAAGACAGAAAATAATTCCTGAAGAATCTATTGGAATAGCAGCCTCTATATGGCTTTATGGTCAATAAGAGGGCTTTTAAATCAATCTCTATAATGAGTTCCTAGTACTTTGGAGAGCAGTGGGAGTGCCAGCCCTCACTCTGACATTTGTCAGATGAATTCTATTTGCAATCAGACCATACTTTGCTAAGGTGAAATTAGAGGTTACAACTGGTTAAAAAGCTTTGTATTATATGGATACTGCAGGAGCTGTATTCCCCAATCTATTTACATTGAAAAGTTATTGATAAAAATCTTTTTCTAAAGTAGAAGCTGGCATTGTTCATCTACTTATGAGTTTTATTTGGATCGAAGTCTTTTTTCCATGCTTTTCCCAATTTATCGCCCCGCTGGATGCCGTTGGTTGCTGCTTTGTTTCACCTCCTCCTTGATTGTGATTTTAGCGGAACACTTCCTTTCCACATTAGACATAAACGTCTCTCTGTGCTCATCCTGCAGACCAATTAGCCCCCTCTTAGATCAGAGCACACCAGACTTCACCACTTTTCGCTCAGTAGGAGAGTGGCTGGAAGCCATCAAGATGGAGCGATACAGAGACAACTTCACTGCAGCCGGCTACAGTTCCTTGGAGTCTGTGGCCAGGATGTCAATAGAGTAAGTAGATATGAAGCATCGTGGAAAGGCATTAAAACACTTCACTATTTTTCATCTCCATATATTAATAGTGAGAATTTCAATTCAACTACTTAACTATAAAAGCCTAGACGAAATTATAAATCAATTAAGCTCAAGTTCCTGCTGTCTTGATATCATCCCTGCAACTTTCCTGAAGAAAGTCTTGTCTTTCATTGTGTCTGATCTGATTCATATAGTAAACTTGGGTGTTCAAACCACTGATAAAAAAAACAAAAAAAAAAAAACAAAGAACAATCTGGACAATCATTGCATCAGAGTTACAGGCTGATCTCCAACCTTCCATTCATCAGAAAAAAGTATTGAAACAGCTGTTTCAACAGTTAAATATCTTCCTTACTATAACCACCTACTTTAATGTCTGTCAGTCTGGTTTCCATGGTTACTATAGTACTGAGATTGCACTGGATAAAGTGTTCAGTGACAACCGTATGAATATGGATTGTGAAATGACTGGGGAGTTGGGTAGGTCTCTCTGGTCTAGTACTCAGCTGGTTCCAGTCTTATATAAAGAAATGAGAAATTCTGCCATAAACTCGAAAGTCTCAGGAATGGGGTGGGAATTGTTGTTGTTTTAATTCCACTGAACAAGAAGAGATCCTGTAGCAGTCATTACCATGGATGATTGAAATACAGAGACATGGAAATGAAGAAACAAACATGCAAATAGCTGACATCAAAATGGGTCACAATGTAAAGTGTGACATCATCATGATCTAAAGCTGCTCATGCATTCGGCCATGTATATACATGGCCGAATATATGAGCAGCTGAGACATGGCTGAAAACATTAAACATGTTGTAATAGTTAGAAATGATTTAGTTTATCAACAATGCATCATGCTTATGATCATCCTTATGTTGAATAATGCATAAGTGTTGGTATGGAGGATGTGCAATTTAGTGTGCCACAGAGTCACAGCAAGGTCTTTTTTGCCATGACAGATGCCTTTTCCCCCTTTCCTAATGATCGCCTGACCATATTGGGATGAAAGTACATGCCTCTACACATTGTGTATAAGTGTTGCCCTAGTGGTCAAGAAGCTACTACCTAATTAATCAGAGAAATGGTTGGACTGCCATGTGGTTAACAATACTTCAAGCATTTAGCACAATGAGGTTAGGCCTGTCACCATTACTTTGCTGGGCGAGATGTTGTCCCAGAAATGATTGGGATGAAAGATAATATTATTAATTAATACAATGTTAATGGCATAATGATGCAGGTATGCCCTCTCAAAGATCAATACTAATTTGTAAAAATCATTTAACACTAGAACTGGAAGACATTTTAATTATTTAAAATAAATAAACCAAAAACAAATAAAATTGATTAGGAAGTCTTTGTAAACAAACCTGACCTTCAAAATATATTAATCATTGGGCTCAGACAGAAAAAAAACAGGCAATACTGCCAGTTAGGACTTTTTTGAAAAAAGTGTAACCTTACTTCTTTTTACTAGGTGTCAAATATTTGCAGCAGTTTTTGAAATGTTTGTTTTACAATGAGATGAAAGGGTACTTTATGCTTTAATAATTAAGCAAATTGTCTTTAGTGCAAAAGGGGTTTTAGTGAGCACCATTTTGTGGTGTCCTTTTTGCAATTTGCTTGTCTAGTAAACAAGTGAGTTTGGACTGTCAGTCTGAAGGAGTTGTGGTGTTTCTGTTTATTTTATTTTATTTTTGAAACTTAAATCAGATGACTACATTTTAGACACTTGAAACATGAGACAGAAACATGTTTAGGTGCTACCACAGCCATTCAGTCTGAATTCAAAGTGCTCTCAGCCTGCAGCTGTCATGTTTGGCGTTTTCTGCAGCGTTTCCCTGGATTGCTCCTCCTCTCGGGCATTCATGCGATTGTTGCCTCATTGCATAGGTTCCAGGGGTAAAGAACAGAGCTGCATCGCCTCGTGTGTCGAGCCCTTTATGCTTTTTTACAAGGTGAAGATGTTTTTCAACCAGTTTGTGTGGAAGAAAATGAGAGATGTGACAAAGAAAAAAGCATGCAAGTGGAACACATCAACCTCATTTTAATTTATCATGCAAAAAATTTATTTAATGCAACAGTTCCAAATTAGGTGAACAAATCAAGCATCTGCACAGAATGGCATTAGATTAAGTTGTGTTATTAGTGAGTCAGTGCCACAAAGCATTAATTCAATCTGTCAACCAAATGTTCCAGGATTTTTCCAAAGGCCTTTTTCATGTGCTTTTTGGATATGCTGCAGCTGTATCATGTATCATGCTAAACATTTTGATGGAAACAGAAGAAAGATATTTGATAGAACATAATAGCATAAACATACAGTAGATAAAAATGACTTTCTAAAAATAAGTTGCAGAGAATGCCACTGTCACGCTGTCTGTTTTATTGCCGGATTTATTGTAAAAACAGGTTTTATTCAGATTTTCACAGGCTTGTCTTTGTCATCCTAATGTTATTTTTTCCATTTTCACAATGCAGAGTGTATATGCTCAACAAGAGTTTTGCGTGTTTCGGTTCCACCCAGAGGAGCTGAGCTCATTTTTCAAAAACAGCTTCATTCACATCTATTTTATCAGCATGGATTTATACAACCACAGAAGCTGTTATTTTCCTGCCTGCTGGTTTGCTCTGCTTATTAGTTTAACACTATCCATGAGCTCTAACCCCATATGCTACAAAGAACTACTGTCTTTTAAAAACAATTCATCTAAAGCCTTCTCTCATTTTAGGGCTAAAAGAATAGAGAGAAAATTCCCGTCTACACACGAGGCAGTTCACTGACTCCTTCCGTTACGCTTTTATCTTGTATCATTTATCAAAAGCTGTCTTCATAAGCATGCAAACACTGGATTGCCCATGTATATCTATTTTTAGAACTAAATCAGGTCACTCCATTAATGCCATTGGTTTTCCCAACAAAAGAAGAACTTGTTTCTGCTGTTGGTTTGATCAGATGAGCCTCCAGATAAAATATATACCGAGACTGGGGGAACGTATTGAACAGGCCTGTCAATAATAAGCAATAAATGAATTGCCTGATTTATTAAAATGAGCTCAATTTTCATAATTTATCTCTTTTTCTATTTTTGAAGGGCAATTTTGTTTACAAAGACTTCATAATACATTTTATGTTGTTTTTATTTATTCATTTTGGATATTTCAATTATCTTCTAGTTCCAGTGTTCATTAGAAACTAACGTTTATTGATCTTTGAGAATGTGTTCTTGCATTATTGTGCCATAACCATTATGTTTCTTGCCAATGGTCTCTAAACAACAGTATTACGGCTTATTGCAATAACTTCAGGGAAAATGTATCGTCCCGCAAACTTTGTTATTGTGACAGGCCTACATCATTACAACATTTTCTGTATAGTATAAGGCCCTGATAGAGCCCTTTGTTTTCACCCGTCATAAGTTGTTTCTGGTGTGTTATGTCTTTTTAATGAGAAACTAATTTAAACTAAACTAGCTGGTTTTAACTAACATTGCTTACTTTCTAAATGGTGATGGATTAAACTTTCGATTTTCTTCATGCATGTCTGCTCAGTGTGTAATTATACTTCATCATACATAATGTATGGACTGTTTGGTTTTCATAAATTCTTTCCATTCTCTGGTGGAAATTTTATGTCAATAGTTGACGTGCTGAGAACTCATTTTCTCAGTTGTGTATAATGTAAAAATCTGTTCATTGAAAAGATTTTTACAGGCTCTATCCATTTGTACAGTGATGGATGTATTGTCTTGTATTGCAGGGATGTGATGAGCTTAGGAATCTCACTAGTGGGCCACCAGAAAAAGATCATGAGCAGCATACAGACTATGAGAGCCCAGATGCTGCACCTTCATGGTACAGGAGTCCAGGTGTGACACGCTGCGACGGGACGCCTCGGGCAGGGTGAAAACACTAAGGCAGGACTAATCTGGAGCAGTGCCTGGTCAAAGTACAAGGATATCTGGTGTGTCTGACTCCTCCTACTGCGTCTGGAGGGAAATCATTCCTTTGTTCCTCAGTGAGGGAATGAGGTCCGTTTCTTCAAAGGGCACTAAAGAGAGGAAAGGGCAAGAAGCAGCAACAAAAATCAACTACCTGTATGAGATGACTTGTTTTCCGTTCTTATTTGTAGACGCGCTTAAGAACTCAACCACATATCAAGGGGCGAATTGGAAAGGAGTTGTATTACTTTAATGATGGAATTAAGCGCACACCATAGATGTGAATTTCCTTTACAAAGCAAATGAAACTTGCTTTGTTTCCTTTTTCTACAGTCTTTATTTTCTATGTGCTTGCCACAAGGAAATACTGTGGCATCCACAGGACTTGTTTTCCTCCTGGTCCTTGGATGTGACAACAGGGTAACTCTTATCCCGATGCCGATGGAGCTTTGCGTTGCAGATTTCAAGGTACTGTTTGTGCTGAGTCGTGCAGGACTGAACTGTTGCAGTTTTTGTCTTTCTTTTAACTTGTTTTTAACATCCTTATTGCATCCCAACATGCTAGTTTGCAGCCCAGGAAACGGGGTATGTTGCAATCTTCAAACTTTTGAAGAAGTTTGCACAATAAAGGCAAACGTTTCCTCTAATCACATGGTTTTTATATCAGACGAGCAATATCTATTTGTCATAGAATTCACAATGGGACACAAAGTCTTAGAACTGATGAGAATCTGCGAGCACAGTTCAAAGATTGTATTCAATTTGCAGCCACTCTGTAGTTCTGCTATCATTCTGCCTAAAATCTTGCACATAGTTTGTTCCTGCAAATTGTTTAAGGGTGGATCCCGGAACAGAGGAGATGTCATACTGCCTTAAAACATATTTAGATTTAGTATTTACAATGTTTTAGGTACTTCAATGGCGATGCTATCTGTGGCTCCTGTAGAGGGTTTTTGTCACTTTTTTTTTCTTGTGGTGTGTCTTCTTATCTGTGACTAGATCTGGTGTGCACAAACTCAGACTATTACCAGGAATGACAGATTCAGTCGGGAAGAGATTGACTAAAAGAGCAATAATTACCAGGGAGAAGCAGTCTTCAACAGAGATTCTTTATGGTGCTATGTATGAAAAGCATGTGTGTGCTACTGTGTGCTGACAAACCCTTTGGAATGATTCCGTCACCCCCAGAAAGGAGAAAGAATGTACCTCTGTGACCTAAAATGCTTTGGACCGCGCTCAGAAACGTGCCATGCCAAGTCATCAAATGAAATAATCATGTTGTGTTTTGCCTCTATGATATGGTAAACATTTGATGAAAATCTAACACAGCATGGAAATGTCAAGCTGAGTTGTCGCAAAGATGAAAGTGGCACCATTTGAAACTCTAAAAAGGTGCAAATTAGCCATGCTAACATCATCCTCCGACACATTGCACCACCCAGAAATCAAAGAGATCCTTCGGGGTTGGTGTCTGAAAAAAACCCGGGACCAAAGGATGGAGTCTTCGTCAGACGCAGGCCTTGCTGGTAAATCCTTCCGTCCTGGCTCCGCAGGCAGCCACACAGCTCCTCTTGTTTATTTATGCATCTCCGCCGCTCATCCCTCACAGGCGTGGATGTGACAGAACATGCGTTGAAATATGCTCCTTTTTTCCATGTGACTTTGTGTGGAAAACAGAGCAGAAGCAGAGGCATGTGGGGGGTGAACGATGTGTTTTAAGGCTGATCAACCTCTTTGGTGCCATCTGTCGCTACTTCAAAAACGAAAAAATGTTTTCTTGTTAGCTGAATGTGACTTATTTCAATTTTCTTTGATAGAAAGATGTATTTATTCAGCTGTCATGATAAGGGGGGTGGGGCCACTGACAACAATCAGTGCAATTTATTTCACTGCTGCCATAACCTCCTAATATTGTATTAATGTATTCCTGAATGTTTCACCTCCAGAACACTGAGAAATCAGACTTTTAGTGAAACAGAAGCTTGAGTCTTACAAGCTGCCCAAGCTCTTTGTCATTTTCTTGCATTTTCTTCCTGATGCAAGGAAGTGGGAGACAGACCCAGTCACTAAAAACAAGAGATGAAAAAAATGGTTTGCAGCATGATCACTGCTATCTTCCTCATTGGGCATTTCAAGATCAACTGACATGAAAGAATCAAATTTCCAGGTACCGTAATTTCCGGACTAAAACAAAAAGAAGAAAAAAAGGGGTTCAGATTTAGCCCCCACAATAACAGAGTTATTTACACACAAAGATTTTTTTTTTTTACTTTTAATGAATTATGTACCAGTAATACAAACAGGTAAATGCTTTTTTTTCCCAAATGTGCATGTAACATGGTCAGTGAGTGCTATCTTCATCTTCCTCCTGTACATTAAAGCCACTAAAGTTGTCTTCTTCAGTGACACCCTCACACAAATTTCCTCAGTCTCTCTTTGTTGTCGCTCTCAATGTCACTTTCATCTTAAGGGAAATTTGCTCTTGACCTTGTGCTGTCCTCTTCATCAGCCAGCAGTCCAGCCTTTCCAGACCTGCTAACTTAGAATTTGCTACCTAGGATGGAGTCTGGCCCTTTGTGTTTTGCCCTCTCCAGTTTAATGGTAAAAGTAATGTGCAGCAGCAGCACTGCATGCAAATCGAACAAATAGATAAAATGTAAATGCAACAAGACACACTCAGATTAAATCTCCTTAAATTTTTTGGATGTTTTTTTAAGGCAGTGGATGTTCTTACTGTTTATTTTAGACTGATGCTTCAGTCAGGTGATTAGTTTCTGATGTTTGAAAGTAGCTGATGGTCATTTTTAACACAATACTTTGTTTTCATCTGTATTAAAGTTGATTTTGTGTGAAAGTTCTTTTTTCAGCAAACACATTCTACTAACTGAAATAAACTGACCCTGTTTATTTGTAAAATGAACATAGAATGATGTATGCATCTGATTCTTTTCTGCTTCAAGATAGACAGCGGTTGCCGACTTATAGTAGGTTTTTTTTCACTGTGGACTTCACCCTCTGTGAAGAGACACCAGGAATTAGCCCTGACCAGAACTCCTTGTCACACACTCCCTTCTTTCGTCTATACAGCAGAGCTCAGCAGTTGGGTTTCGGCCAGGCCTTTGAATTGAATACAGCCATGAAGTCATTCAGTCAGCACAAAACTCCCTGGTTCACAGACTGCACCCCCTTTCTCTCACCCAGCTCTTTACTTCATGGTCTGATTTTCTAACCTGGCTCTGAGACGCCTCACTCCCATTGGTAGAAGGCCATTGTTCTTTTTTTTCTGGGCTTGAAAGGCAGCAGTTGAAGCCAAATTGAGATTACCGCCAGGTTACAATTGATTCAGCGAATGAATCACCTGCAACTTTTACAAACCAGTTTCAGCTTATTTTATTGGCATGCTGTAATTCAGGTCACTTCGCTCTGGATAAAAATGTTTTGATGTGAAAGAAGGTTACAAAATCAGCAATTTTTTTTTAAGTATAATGTACAAAAAGACAAAAAAAGAGCTGAGACTCACAGGTAAAGGAGTAGTGGTTGAAATCAGAAATGACAGAGTATGAAGTTATTTTTCAAATCAAGATGTCAAGCAGCTGGACATTACCTTTTTGTGGAGGAAGTGGATAATTCCAAAGACAGCCACACTGTCGATTGTGTCAGAAAGAGCTGAGCTCTGAGGAAATCTTTGTCTACGTTTGAAATGTAAAACTTGTACATCTTATTTATATTGTTTTTTTTACACCTATTACTTAGTAGAGAGCTCTGATTACATGGAAAATGCACTATATTTTTGTATATCACAGATGAATTATTGTGATCCACAAGATTTCAGTTGAACATATTTTCTTTTCCATTTAGGACCAAAGACAGCTGATAGGATGTTCATTTTTAATCTAGACTTTTTTTCATGTTGCCTTCAGTTTCTTGTACAGTAATGCAAATTTTTGATTTAATATTTATTTTTTTGTGATGAAAGTATTGAGAATATTCACTGGTCAAAAAGTATTTTCCCCAACAGCGGAAATGTGAGATGATTTAAATTAGATAATTTCTTGTTACATAGATAGTTCTTTTTGCTTTGTAATCTTTGTAATAGACTGTACATATATTTTTGGAAATATAATACAATCTCTACAGAAATGCCTTGTGTCCTTTGTGATTCATTTATAAATGTGTAATTAGACGGTTTTGTGGGTTTTTTTTCTTTCGTCTTCTCTTTCTTATTGAATTATAAGAATAAATGTTTTTTGTTTGTTTTTTTGGGGGGGTTTTTTCTATATATTTTATATATTTTAATCATTTGAGAAGTTCTATGATCCTGGAGATTTCCCAGGACATTCAGCAAACTTCACCCGCTTTGTGCAGACCAGGATGCTTCTAGGGGGTTCAGTCAGGCCCGTGCAGAGAGAGGGAGCTGAGAGCCCATGTCTCTTTTGTCCTTGATGCCCCAAATGCCCTTTTTTGAGTTTTGTGTCTTATTTAATCTGTGCATCAGGAGGCCTGCTTGTGCCCCTCAACAAGAATACAACTTAGCAAAATAAGTGAGTGGCTGTCCTCAGTCTAATAATGACTGAACTGATTCTCAGTGCTTCAGCCTCCATGGTGTTAAGTCACTGGGCTTTAACTGTATCATTCTGCCCCAGTGCTGGACTAAATGCCCTGCAACGCACCTCAAAGCCCCGGTATCTCTGCTTCACCTTAACCTAACGTTACAACCTGCACCGCTGCTGATGGGATCTGGGCTGGAGGTGAGCGTCCAGCAGAGAGATGCGTAGCAGGTGGAGTGGCTCTAACTCTTCATGCAGGGCTGTCCCTATACATGGGGGCCTATAATATGGGGGCGTAGGCAAGATCTGATTAAGCCCCCTGTTCCCTTTTCCTACTAAAAACATTGCTTAAAAATAGATTTAGTAAAGTCTGTGAGATTGAGCCCAGGTTAATTGTCCAAGCCTAAAATCACTCGCTGATTATTGGTTATTATTTACTATGATTCTGCTATAATAAATACTACAATCATATTATTTGCTATAACAATATAGTAAAAATATGGCAGAATAGATGCCACATGTTGTATACCACTATGTCATAAACAGCATTTCTTCTTATATAATATATGACAGTGTGGCATTTTCTCCATAATTACTAATGATTATGAAGTATATAAACCTTAATTTTGTTACCTTGTAAAAAGTGTTGGCTGCACAGATGTTGGGCCCTTAAGATTAATGACTTATCCATGATCGTCTTCTTTGCTCATGAAAAGGTTTATGATAAAATGACAAGTGTGGTCTGTATCCTGCAGCACCCTGCGGCCAAGTTTACAGTGAAATCAACTGAATAAAAGGCTACTGTCTGTTTTTCCTCAAACTTTACAGGAGCCAATAAGTTGTTTTGACATCCGTCCTGGTGGTGTGGTCCTCTTTCAGAAAAGAGTCTGTTTTTTGGGTGGAGGAGGAGGGAAGTGTCCTGAACTGTTGAGCTGTCTTTCCTAAAACCTGTACATTTTTTGTACCCGTTTACTTGATGAGACAGTAAAATCTCCTCTGCCCATCCTATAAAGTCCTTCCATTTATATCAGCCAGAAACGTTAATTCCTCAGCAGAGATTAAAAGGATTTGATCACATGTTTAAGCAGTTCCAGTATTTGTTGTGGGGTGTCCATTAGTGGCTCTCTATGCTTCCTCCAAGTCTGCTCAGCTGTTTCAAATGAGATTTGTTTTTTTTTTCATTATCTGCACAATCTGTCCCTCTTTTAGTGTTTTGATCATTTGCAGAAGTAGCAATGTTTTTAAGATGGAGTAAAGAAGCAATATGATCTAAAGATGAATTTGTAATTTTTGCATTGTATCGCTGTCTTCCTCATACATGATTAAGTTTGCTCACCAGGTTGCTTCTTCTCTTGTTTTCTTCTGCTAGAAATTCACAGATAATGCTGCAGCTTTTGTGTTGATAAAAGTCCGAAATTACCAATGATATTTCAAATACTGAGGGAAAAAGCAGAGGGTAGGGCCCATAACAGCAAAACATATAACATTGAATTTTGAATGCCATCTTTAAAAATAATTTTGAAAAGCAGAACATCATTTATTTCTAAAGTGTATTTATATGAAAGGCACCATATAAAGTTGATTTTGGCCAGCATGAAATACCATTTTTACTCCTACAAAGAGACATCCAAAGAGTGATGAGCTGAAAGCTGGGTATGTTCCAGCAGTTTGGCAGCTGAAAGCCCTGAACACAACATGCAGAGGGGGAAGCATCTGAATGTCACGTCCTTGAGAAAAAATAAATAAATCTCAGCCAATATTTGGCAGAAGATGTGAGTGAAGTGTGTGAACCCTCGACTGATCTATTGTTCCCTGAAGCCTCTGAACTGAACTTCAGTGGCAACACATCCAAAAAAGGTGATGGATCCAATCGTCAAATTTCAATTATGAACATAAAATATAAATAGAATGGAGAGTAATTTTTTGTAATATTATTTTTCTGCATAATATTCATGCCCCACACAATGCAGCAAACGTCCACCTGTGTGTTGAGCACCATGGACTGGCCTCCTCAGGCCAGTCCATGGCCTGAGGAGGCCATGGACTGATTTCACTGAAGCAGAGTGAAATCATCCTGACAGATGGGAAGAAACGCTGCTCATTTCCACATTGTGGGATATCTCGACAGCTACGGCTAATTTACAACATAACCAACATGGTCGTTTGTTTCAGTGATTACATTTATTTGTAGAAATGTCAAACTCCTCAGCAGCATCTTTTGCCCAGTAGATGTACCCAGGACTTGGTGGAGGGACTTTCTAAAGGAATTACTGTGGCATGGTGTGGAGGTGATCAACCTGTGGTTCTGCTAAGCTTTAATGGAAACAATGCTTGAAAGATTTCAGCTGGTCTGCATTGTTCACTCTGGTGTCTCTCATCTTCCCCATGGCAACAACCCTCACTTTCTCACAGCAGGGCTTTGGGTGAAGAAAGCCCAGTGATACCACAGCTATTAAACCAGGTGGTAGGACTTTTGGCAGTGTGACCAGGTACCACGTCCTGCTGGAAAATAAAATCGTCTTCATAAAGCTTGTCAGCAGAAAGGCATGAAATGAACATTTCCTGGTTAATGTCTGTGCTGAGTTCTCTCCAGGTACTCGCTTCCTCCCACAGTTCAAAAGCATGACTGTTTGATGTTTGGTGTCTCCAAGGATGCATCCACACCAGCTCTGATTAGTTCACTTTAATCAAACTCTAGTCTATTTGTGTAGAAAGTCAATGTGTAATCAAAATCTGATGCAACCCAAAAACATGAACACTGGTCTGCATAAAATTCTAGGTTTCGGTTGTTGGAAATTAACTCTGGTGCAATTCGAATGACTATGTGGACACAAGCAGTCCACAGACCGCTCCAAAAACAGGAACTTGACGATAGTGCAAGGCATTCTGGGAAAACAACCAAAACAAACACAAGTGTCTAGCAGTAGGGACGTCTTGTTGTCTTTACCCAAAGTCAAAAGAGAAATCATACAACCGCAAAAATCTGATGCCACTCCAGAGTTTTTGTGTCATTTCATTCTATGGCTTGTGGTGCAGCGCCACCACAGGGGAGGAGGGGAACTGGTTTTTCAAAGTGCTTGATCTGTTGGTGCAGTGAGAAAGAGAACCACAGCAGCTGAAAATGGAACAAATGTTGCAATTGTGGTCCCAAATTGAATTGAGTCCACCAGACCATCAGGTGTGAAAACATCCTTAATTGCTCTTAACATTGTGTGCATATGTGTGTGTGTCTTCATGATTTTTGAACATGATTGTGTTTTCTGCAATGGACTGATGACCGACCAGGCTGCACACCACCTCTTGTTCAATGCTGGGAATGGGCACCAGCCTGCCTGCTGGACAACGTTCAGGTCAGTCTATAAAGTTATAATATAATCCTAATATAACTGCACTGTGTTAAAAAAAAGAAAAAGAAAAAAAAAAGGGTCTTTTGGAATAGTCTATCTCATTTCCTAGGAACCAGAACTGCAGGTTTGAGTTAGCCATAATCGTCAATATAAGTACAAATAAGGACATAAAATATGGAACAATGCATGTTTCACTTTTGAATGAAAAGACTGAAATCGGTTCATTTTATTATGTTCTAGTTTACTGAGATTTGCCTTTATTAATGTAGACTATACAGTCTTTTAAACTATTCTCAATTGAGAAACTGTTTACAAATATGAGCACTGCAGAAGGAATTAATGTAACATGACTCAAGTACTTTTGTCAATCAGAAATATTTGCTTATCGTGAACTGAAAAAAAAAAATCCAGTATAAACCATAACATGCAGAAGCTCAGTGGTAATGATCATGTTTTCAGAAGTCTTCCTTCCCTGCTGCTGAGTGTCGGGGCTTTTCCTGAGAGCTGTAAAGATGGCAAGCATCAGCGTTGTTTTCCTGTATTACCTAATTCCATGTGACTTGGCTGATTTTATGCTCGAGGCATTTTGAAGAAAACTTGTTTTTGAAGAAAACTTGTTGAAGCCCATCATCAGAGTGGAAGGTCATTTGAGTTAAATGCTGCCTTTGAGGGATGAACACCTGGATTTCTTGGAACGATGCAGAAAGACACTCAAATGGAGTCACATTAATCATGAATATTTTTGGAATATTCTGAACAAAATACATATAAATCACTGACAGATGAGGATTAGCACCATGTCTTCACATCTCCTCTCTCACACTGCTGATTATTATTTATGTCTAAAATTCCCTCCAAAAATATTAGGAATATAAAAATAACCCATGAGAATGTATTGAAGTCGTTCAGAAGTCAACTAAAAGCTAAATTCTTCAGGCAGCTCAATGAAATGTGATCAAATCTGTTCATAGCTTTTATGATCTAATTTCAATAAAATGAGAAACAGCTCTGATATTTGTTTCTCTGTGTCACCTGGCAACCTACTGAAGAAATGATCTTGATGCTTCTCTTGAAGTTTTCTAAGAAAAGCAGAATTCTAAAGATATTTCTCTCTGTTCAGGTTTTTTTTTATTGAACAGACTTGCAGCAAAGTCATACCCAGATATTTTGCATGTGCGAGTTCCATTATTGACTACTGTATGTATTTCAACTTAATTCAAGTGCATTGCCACTGATACCAGTTCAATCCATTACCAAACACTGTAATCTCAGTCCAGCTCATTTTAAAAGAAACACGTTTCATTGGTTAATGTTTTTCTACTTAGATACTGTTTTTTCTTCCATACTTGTTTGATAAAAAGATTATTTAAAATAAAATGGATTACATCCCAGAAAATGAGCCTTGGCTTAGCAAGGCTAAGTGGTTTGATATCACATGAAACACATTTAATGAAATAGATAATGATAAATAGACAGATCCAGCTATACTTTAATGAACTCCCACTGGTTAGATGCCTTATGAATGTAACTTTTTTGAATCACAATCACCAAAAGTATTTTTATGATCTAGCTAAAGCCTCATTCATTTTGACCCTCTATTTGATCCTCTACCATTTTTAAACATGATTGGTTGAAATGGCTTTAAGGTAGCCTCAGGTGAATGAAACCAGTTGTTGTTGGCTGGCACCATGAAATGCCCTCTGCCTCAAAGCTATGCGCCAACTTGGGTCTGAATCTTTTCATTTCCAGCTCAGACGTTTTGATAACCTCATCCCACCTTAATGCTTTCACACGTCCCATCTGCAGTAGAAGAAGGGCATGAGGCCAAAGGTCAGAGCTGAAGAAAGAGAATTTCTTGCTGACAGACTGTAATAATGATGAGATTTAAATACAGGTCCAGCTGGCTTTCTAACCAGTTTTAGCAATGCTTTGCTTGGCTACGCACATGTCAGGGTTAACACCTATTAAAACACAGATTAAACAAATACAGGAAAAACAAGAGAGTTAGATTCTTTTCTTACTCGCGAGGAGAACAGACAGAGATGTGCTTTCAGTTACAAATCTCCTACTGCTCTGAAACCACATTTGCCTGCTCCTCTCTTTTTATTGCTTTCAGGAATCCCTATCACATAGTGACTCTACAATGAAAAAGGG
>CAEGAD010082066.1:0-64460 GCA_903067055.1 Poeciliopsis paucimaculata | reverse complement strand
ATCATATAAGGCCACAACATTATAAAATAAATGAAACAACAAATATTTGATAATAATATATACAATTTACCCAACAAATAGTTTTTGTGTTTATGAATCTATCGCCTTTTCAAACTGATGTGAAATAAAAATTTTGTTATTTTTCCCCCACACCAGCAATTTATGTCAACTATCAGCAAATTATGCTCTTCCTCACAAAATGGCGACAGCAAACGCTGAGATAAAGCACCAGGGGATTATTCATTACCCAATCAATGTCAACATAATCGCAATAAAAGACTTCAAAAAAAAAGAAAGAAAACTGAACTGAAACTAAATATTTAACTAATATCAAACATCCTTCAAGAACTAACTAAAACTGAATCAGACCAACTAAAAGTCATAATGAAATATAACTAAACTATAATGAAAAACCCGGGTTTGCACAGAACCAGAAAACGGGTCAACAGAACCTCAGAGTTCCCACAACACGGCCAACGAAGTGTTAAATAAACTGTTTCATCCTGTAACGATGGGAAACACTTAATTCTTGACGTCGCTCTCTCTCTTCCTGTCTGCAGCGTCGTCTTGGCGACGCGGCGAAGAAGGCCATCAGCAAACTTCAGGTTCGCACCATCAGGAAGGGCGACCAGGAGACGGAGGCCGACTTCGACAACTGTGCCGTCTGCATCGAAGGCTACAGGCCCAACGATGTGGTCCGCATCCTGCCCTGCAGGTAGAAACTCAAACTTCCTGCCTTCAAATAAGAAATCCTGGAAAAGACGGTCGAATTTTAACAGAATAAAGTCTTATAAGTATTAAGATCCTCTACAAGGGGCTGCGTTGGTTGTTTCAAGCTTCAGGATGGATCAAGTTGTCAGGAGTGAAGATGTTTTCAACCCAGAGATGCTTTTAAAACCTCATATGTGACAGAAACTAACTTAGAGGGGACGTATTTAGCAAAATTCACGTTTTTATAGTTCCATTTGTGTCTCAGCTGCCTTTAAAAACATCTTAAACGCTTAAATAAATAACCAGCTGGGTTTTGGTACAAGTTCATGTTTTTGGTGTCTGGAAAATGAGCTGTTTTAAAAATTTCCTGAATGTAATGTTACAGATTAGCAGGTACTGCACAGTTACCAAGTATGTATTTATTTATTTATTTCGGTCATCTTTAGAGTTTCAATACAAGTTAAAAATAAAACTAAAAACACACAGAACTGACAAAACATAAAATTGAAAGAAAACAGTAAAAACGAGTTTTGTTGTTGACTTACCATCTGGAAACCACTTGCTGCATTCTTGTTGGTTGTGCAGAAGGCTCTACTAATGCTTTTCTAATACATAGGGTTGTATAACTGCATTTGTTTGCAGCCATTTTCACATGCGGATGTAAACGCTGAATTGGGGGAGAGTAACTATCACATAAAAATGTAAATAGCTAGAAGAACGATGGAAGAACCAAATGGTTCATTGATGTTTTCTACCTTTATATTTATCTGGTGTCGGTTCTGGATCTGTTGGGCCCAACAGAAACTTACACCTGACTCAAAGCAACCAGCTCCGATGTGGGAATCCCGAGGCGTTCCCAGTCCAGATGTGATCTTTAGTCCGTCTCCACCCAGAACAAACATCCAGAACCTCCAGGAACATTTCAGTCCAACTTCCCTCCCATCTGCTCAAACAATCCCACCGAAAACGACAGAAAACTTTCTTTAAAGCTCTAAATAAATTTGCTTTGGTCACAGAGAGATCAGGAAACAAGCCTCTGATGTAGTTGTGTTGGGGTTAAAGGTCTCAAAAGTTCAGGGGGTTTTTTTATAGCAGATTTCTCATTTTTCAATCTCAGAAATATTATTTTTCCAGAAAATCCTTGAGATTTTTTCTTTGGCTGTAATTTTTAAATCTATTTTGGCTCTAATGCATCGCCTCAGTCAGAATGTATAGAAGTGAGTGTGAGAGAAATTTTTCAGAACAAATTTAGTTTTAACTTGTTCTGCTGTAAAATGTAGAATATTATCACCAGAGGTAGTAATAAATATCTTTAATAATAATGAATTTACTTAATTTGTTTTCTGGAAATGTTTGCAGCCGAACCTTGAAAGTTCTTGAGAAGTGCTTGAATTTTCCTGTTTTTTCAGGCATCTGTTCCATAAGAGCTGCGTGGATCCGTGGCTGCTGGACCATCGTACGTGTCCGATGTGTAAGATGAACATCCTGAAGGCCCTGGGCATCGCTGTGAGTCCGGTTCCGCTCCGCTCCGGTTCTGGATCTGCTCTCATTTCAACATTTGACTGTTTTCGTTTTCCTCCCAGCTGAACGCCGACTGCCTGGACGACCTGCCGCTGGACTACGACCTGGCGCTGGGCATCGTCGGCGGCGGGGGGATGGGCGGAGTCGGCGCCCTGGCGCTGGAGGCCGTGGCGTCCGGGGCATCCAGCGATGGCACTCTGAGCGAGGGCGGGTCCTCGGTGGTTCTGGACCCTGGCGTCAGGCGGGTTGGGCTCCCGCAGGACTACCAGGACCCCGACCCGCTCAGAGACAGCCCCGTGACGGCCACCACCGACACCCACACAGGTTGGACTCAGTCTGCTGGGACTCAGTCTGCTGGGCATCAGTCAGTGTTACACTGACACCCGGTGGCGGTTCTGAGGCATTACAGAATCAGAACTCATTTCATTGTCATTGTGCAAGAGAGAAAATGTAGAGAAATTTTAAATGTAGCAACTGTCAAAGGCAAGTCAAATAAATAAAATTAAAAAAATTAGAATGTCTCAGTAAATATAAAACAATACAATAGGAACACAAACAACTGGGATGTTACAAAAATAAATAAATGTTGATCAGGTTTTAGATGAATTTGCTGATTTCAGGGCAACAGGATCTTCTAGATAGAAACAGTTTTATACTCAGGTTACTCCAGGTAGTAACAGAAGCTACTTATGATGTTGTAGTGCTTTAGCATTAGCTTCAGTTGAAAAGATAATGTAGCACTTCAGCATTAGCTTCAGTTGAAAAGCTAATGTTGTTGTAGCGCTTTAGCATTAGCTTCAGTTGAAAGGTTAATGTTGTTGTAGCGCTTTAGCATTAGCTTCAGTTGAAAAGCTAAAGTTGTTGTAGCGCTTTAGCATTAGCTTCAGTTGAAAGGTTAAAGTTGTTGTAGCGCTTTAGCATTAGCTTCAGTTGAAAAGCTAATGTTATTGTAGAGCTTTAGCATTAGCTTCTGCTGCACAATGTTTGTTTAGCGTCAGCAGGACCAATGTTCATGGTTAGCGCAGCTAGCCTTTTGGCTAGCAGTGCCACTGTTGGTTCTTGTGCTGACTTCATCTTCATCTCCTCGTCTTCTGCATCTTCCAGGTGAGCTGCAGCCGATGGCGAGCAGCGCCTCTGTGGCGTCACTAGTCATCGCCGTGGAAACCGGCCTGTCGGACGAGGAGGGGTCCATGGATCGACCTCAAATGGGTGCCAAGTCCTGAGAACAGCCCAGCAGAACCGAGCCAGAACCAGGCCAAAATAAACAAGACCTGATTGAACCAAAAGGTCCAGAGAGACTAGAACCATCAGATGTAAAAGTGCTGACAGGTTCTGGATTAGGCCCATCTGAACCAGAACCACGAGGCTTGACTGCGTTTGGATTCTTGGAGCGGACCCGCTCAAAGTACCGGATGTGTTTCAGTTTTCACCTTCGATAGTTCTTGGTTCTTCATCCCGACTCCGCCTGGTTCCGTCCCCAGATAATCCAGTTGGTTCTGTAAGCAGAACCGAGTCATTCCTGACAGAACCCATCTGGTTTCTCCAGAGTCCAGGAAGTTGTTCTCCGGTTCTCTTTCACAACGAGTCTCTCCTTGCTCTGGTTCTGGTTCTCCAGATTTGGACCGCCTCGCTGACTTTTTGCATCGTCTGACTGAAATACTTTGATCTCAATCGGACTCTGATTGACCCGACAGTATTACTCCTGCAGTATTGATGCCCGCCTGCCTCGTTGGGGTCCGTTTATTTCTTGACCTCTGAACTTTCCTGAGTTTCGGTTTCAGTTCTTCCTTTGTCGTTTCTGGAGCGATGCAGGAATCAACAAAGTTTATTTAAAACGTGAAGCACAGATGAAAATGAGAAGAAGCTGCCTGGATCTCTGAATCGGTACCAGAACCAAACCTGGAGCAAACGTTGAGTTTCTCAACTCTTCATCTCCTTTAAACTTCGGTTTCCATCACAGGAACTCTTGGTGCTTTTGGACCACAGCAGGTTTCCTTTGGAGCCAAAATCCCGTCGGGTTTAGGTTCCATCTCAGTTTTAATTTATCCATAAACTAATTGGAAATAACTTTTGACGTCCTGTTGGACCGCCGTGGATTTCCTGTAGTTTCTGGAGCAAACTAGTTCTTTACTATTTGAATATTCAAGTAATTAAATATTTGTTAAGCTGTGATGCAGAACTCTGGTTCCCCCATCAGATCCTCTCATGCTTCATTTAATTAGCAAAACATTAAATCTGCAGAAATGTTGGTAAATGTAACAGAAAACGACGAGGCAAGATAAATATCTAAAACCTGCCAGTTTTCTAAAGAGTTTATCTCTTTAAAAACAGTTTAACTTTTAACAGGTTTTAGGCGACCAGCACCAATAGGCAACTAGCTTAAAGAGCCTAAATGCTAAATACAATTACTTGATATTTATGATGGGTTTCTGATGTTATGCTGCCCTCTTTGATAAAATTGGTCTAAAATAAAACTACATTTGATCAAAATTAATTAGTAAAAAGTCAAAGACGCTCAGATTGCCGGGAAACAATTTGTTAATAAAATATTGAGAATAATCTATAATACTGTTGGATTTTGGGCGCAAAGGAACCCGACGTCAACCAGTTAAATGTAGTTTCTTGATTTAAAGGTTCCAGTTCTCTGAGTTTTTGCAATATATTAAAGTTTTTGAATGTTTTCTTGTTTTTATCATCGATGGTACGAACCGGTTGCAGCTTGGAGGATGAAACAACACAGCAGTGAGAACTTTTCATTTAGTAAACTGTTCTACATTTCAATCCCTTTTTGGGTCTTTTTAGCGTAATGATAACGTTGCTCCGACTGAAGAAGCGACGGGATCTTCCTCTGTGAATTTAGCGGTACCGCTCCAGAACCGTGTGGCCCGAAAGCACCTTCAATGTTGCCTTGCTCTTCTTCCTCATATTTCTCATCACGCTTCCGCCGTCATCCTGCTGCCTTTTTCTACCTTTCACTTCTGACAATCTGCTGGTCTGGACCGCCACCGCGTTATCTTTCCCCCCAAGAAACACGGACTGCGAGTGGAAGGTTCCCGGTTCTGCCCGGTTCCCCGTTCCTCGTCCTGTAAATATGAAACGGGTTCACTCCGCTGTTTGCTCACTCCGGACGTTTTCGACGAGAAAGAAAAAGATTGTCGTCTATTTTGATACCAGAGGAGACGTTTATTTTTGTAACGAAGCAGCAGAGACTGATTTATCGGCGCCGTCCGACCCGCCAGCAGCCCGGATGGTTCTGATCGGGCTGGTTTAGATGTTCAGTATATGTAATTGCACATAAAAGCTTGTTTTTATTTCCAGAGCTTGTTTGGTTGAAACCTGAGAGAACTGAGCTCACGTTCATGGATGGAAACGAAGAAGCGATTTCAGCAGAAGTAAACGGTTTCCTTTGGTATTTGTCTGTTTTCAGTCTCAGTGCTTCTGTTTCCAGTGGGTTCAGTTCCTCTCAGACTTTCTTTCTTTGCTTCAGCAGGTTCCCGTTGTAAACACTAAGTAATTTATACTCTGAATTTGGAGCGCTCGTAAGAAATGACAAATTTGTACGGATTGTCTTCAGTGAGAAATGTTTTAATTAAAGTCACCTACCTTGTGTTGTGAGTTTCCTCCTCTAGAGTTTTCATTCCGTTTCCTCATCTTATCCTTTTTATTTTTCTTTCATTTTCCAGAAAAATGAAAGAAAATAGAGTTTTAAAATGCCAACTAGAATAGAAATGATGTTTATTGTCCCACAGTGGGGAAATCGAGTTATATAGACAAAAGATTGAAAAGTCCTAAAATATATAACAAATAAAAATATTTAGAAAATTATTACTTAAAATTCTGTCATCAAAAATACTTGAATCCAAAGTTTTAAGTTTCAAATTTGCTAAAAAAAACAACCCAAAAAAACCTGATGTTTTTTTGTTTTGTCTTGTTGTACTGCTCAGCCTGTCCACATGGGGGCGGTAGATACTCCATTAACTTCAGTATGATGGGTCATTTTGTGATTAGAAATTAAACTAGGAAATTATTTTATTTTTCCATTTTATTATTTTTCATTTATAAACAAATTAAATATCTGTGATATTTCTTTCACAGTAATTACACAATAAACTCCTGACTCTAATAGAAATGACAAATAAAATTGTAAGTAATTTTTTTGTGTTTCATAAATCCATTTATCCAAAAAATAATTAATTTTTTTTTCAGGTTCTTTTGGTCACTAGGTTGGAAACAACTTTTTTTTTTTTTTTTTTTCTTTAACAGGAAAAAATGTATCCAGTTAACTTTGATTTTCTTTAAAATCTCAAAATAGAAATAAAATGATTTCTCTTTGAAAATGCCTTTAAAGAAAACAGAAACACGCAGCATCTTATGGACTGCTGGGCCTGTTGGGGCCCAACGCCAGAGGCCCAAAGAGTCACTGGGCTCCATGAGCTTCACCAGTAAAATGTCACGGAAACAAACCCATGCTGATATCCACGTTTAGAGCTGAACTCCATCAACTGGATGTTGAAGGTTTCACGTCATTTCTAACCAGTTTTTAAGGAGAAAAGACGCTTGAGAGGTCAGGAATCATCAGCATCACAAAGCTTAACATTAACAGGTTTAAGAAGATGAATAATGGAGAAAAGAAAAGCAGAAGATGAGAAAAAGGAGGAGGAGCGAAAGCAGCTTTCTGCTCCTTCACTGGTATTAATTTATTCAGCACTGCTTCCTCTGGAGCAGAGCGGAGGAACCAACCGGAGCAGCAGAGCATCGGCTTCCTGATGCTACAGAGCCTGAACAGGTATGAATACATCCAATATGTTTCTGAACAGACATTTTGTTTCTAGACTTGTAGATTTGATTGTTGAGGGACCATCAGGGAGTCACATTTCTTGAGTCTTACGCTGTTTTCAAACCTGATAGTTCAGTAAACTCGGTACGATTTGGGACCAAAGTTACAACATTTGTTACATTTTCAGCTGCTGTGGTTCTCTTTCACTCTGCACTGAGTCAAATGATTCAAACTCTTTGAAAAACCTGTTCCCCTCCTTGCCTTTGGGGGCGCTGCACCAAGACCCACTGACGGAAACAACATGAAAACCTCTGAAGACGACGCTAGCTATAGCTATTATAAATTGTGCAAATTGTAAGTAAACCAAGCTACTTTAACTAGATGTTGACGTTGCGTATGGTTGTAATACAAACCACAAGTTTGGACAATCGAGTTTCGTGGCTCTGGTAAGGCACAGGCCCACCAGTGAATGGGAAAGTTTGTTACATTAGAAGATATTTGGCAAATATGTTTCCATCTCCCATTTTGTGCATTAACTTTATTTCAGAGAAACCAAAAACCACCTGAAATGAGGGTGGAAATTTATTTACAAAATTGGAAAAATTATTTGGAATTTGTTTCCATTTACTGTTTCTAAGGTGATACTTCAGTATGCGGACAGAAAAATGTTGATGGAAACATGATTAGTGAGCGCAACTTCCTCCTTCGTAAAATTTAAACCAAAATGGGAGTTTTAGCGGTTGTAGGATTTCTCTTGTCTTTGGTAAAAGACCACAAGCCATTTCTCCCACTAACACTGGACTTGCGTGTTTGTTTGACCTGGGCTTTAGTCCAATTCATGCTTTTGGAGTGATTGCTGTTCACATATGCATTGGAACCGCACCAGAGTTCACTTCAACCAAACCGAGACCAAAGTTTATAGACGGATCAAAGTTTGTGTTTTTGAGCCAAATGAGAGTTTGACTCCACATTCACACCTCCACAAAAGAACCGGATTTTCTAGACAAACTAAAGTTTGACTAAACAGGGCTGGTGTGAATGAACCCTAATACAATAGTTACCAACCACAACAATATTAAATTGAATCATTAGGAGAAGATTATCTATTTGAAGTTTGTGATTTTTCACTGTTTCTGTCTCTGTCTGATGTAGATCCTCATTGGGATTCTGCCTGATTTTCAGCTGAACAAGCAGGAAGCATCACAATGTCAACGCCTCCGAATGCCACTAAACGAAGGACGAATATTCTCCAGCTGGAAAGTGACGTTCCAGAAGATGTGAATCCTTCAAGCACAGCTGTGAACACGGATCCCAACGACAACTGGGGCACAGAGCCAAACTTCAACCTCAACTTCAATCTGAGCTCTGCGACCAGCCCTCGTCCCACCAAAGAGCCCTCCAAGATGCATTCTGGGAGTAAAAAGGAAGATTTTAACACCATTTCAGTACCAAGTGAAAAACCTAGGAGCAAAATCCCAACAGCAACAGCTCAGATGACTGTGATAAACAAAGTCGGCCAAAAGCCGAAATCTCCAAACATTAAGCATTCGTCTTCACCTAAGGTACAAAGTCATGGAAACTTAGCACTTAGTCCCAAACCAACTGGTGTGGAGCTGAGGAGCAGCCAGAGATCTACAGAAAAAGTCAGAACTGAAACACCTAAAGCAGAATCTGTGACTGCCTTGGCGCCTGAGCCGACAACTAACTCTGCAAACAACATCACCCCAACGCAAAAGACGCAATCAAACAGCAAAGATGTAAAGGACATTCACCTTGAGAAGCCACCAAAAACTCTGCAGCTGCCTAAAAACCCAAAGGTCCATAATCAAATGGGAGAGCAGAGCAGCATAAGCCCAAAATTAACAAATCGAACTCCAACAATGGTGGCCAAAATAAAAAGAACAGGTCCAGTAAACTCGACAACGGACCAAAAACCTGAAGACGACTCTGGAGCTCAAGGTGTTTTCACAACCTCAAGAACCTCAGAGAAAGTGAAAACAGGGTCACCACCCCCCCGAGTGACCTCTCTGAGTCCGAAACCATCCACACAAAGAAAACCCACCGGAACCAGAACCATTAACGAGTCACGCTCTGAGGGGAATCTTCACAGTAAAGACTTAAAGGTTGCGTCTGCATCCAAAGTCAGAGTCAAATCCAGTTCAACCCCCAAATCTATAAAACGATCCAAAGACAGTCTGGATTCACAACTCAGCTGCAGGTCCAGAGACGGGTCCAGAGACGCACTGGATTCCAGAAGCAGCAGCGCCTCGAAAAGCAGTTTGGACTCCCGGGACAGTTTGGACTGTAAGAAGCTCCAGAGTTCAAAGGTTATCCGAAATCCACATGACCCGAAAACCTCAGCAGAAACCAGGATGAAGAAAAGCCACCAAGGTTCGGCGAAAGTTACTGATTCCAAAACGGTCCCAAAGAACGATCACCATTCTAAACTTCTTCAAAACTCCAACGCAAGTTTTGATCCCAAATTCAAAACCAGCTCCGGTTCTGATTCTAAACCAGGCATTACCCAGTCAGCTACCCTGCAGGCCTCTGCTTTCAATATGGACCTTCTTGGATGTGGTTCCCTCTCTCCCATCTCCAGCGGAACCATCAAGACGTCAGGTTCTGCTGTTGAGCTCAGGTTTAATCAAAAGAGTCAATCAGATTCATCGAGATCTGGACAAGTTCTGCCTGGTTCTAAGTCAACACTCGCTGACTTGTCCTCTCCGATATCAACAACTCAGAGTCCAGGATCCAGTACTGGAAAACGTTTTACTTCTACTCTAACTGGATCAAGCAAGGAGAACCAGAAGAGTCCAAGTTCCACTCCCGGTAATAGCAACCAAAGTGTCAAAATACCTCAGAGGCCCAAATACTGAGCAAAGGGGCAATTCAACGTGGAAAAAGCATAAGATTTCAGGGGCAGACCTGTGATGACACTATCAATAATTAATGTTCCTAAAGATAAATGAATGGATGAGTTTCTCTAGGTCTTGCTGAGACATAAGTCAGAAAATGGAGATGTTCTTCAGGTGGTAGAAGGCCGACTTTGTAACTGTCTTTATGTGGCTCTGGAGGTTCAGGTCAAAGTCCATCATCACACCTGATCTCTAGTTTCCAGTTGTAATAACTGAAGCTGTGCCCTGACTTTAGATCTAGATCTGTCCAGTAGTTTTATAACTACTGTTTTTAAAGTTTGGTCGTAAATGTCTCTCGGTTTTACCTTCAATTTAGCTGAAGAACATTAGCTTGGCAGCCATGTTGCAACGCCATGATGTGCCAAAGCAAAGCACCTCATCATGAATTTCCACCCGTTTAGTCAGGGCTTTAAACTTTATCAAACATGAGTTACTGTTTCCTTGACAAGGATGAAGCAAAGTCTCTATCAACAGATGATGCATCTCTTTGTTTTTGTTTTGTTATTTCAGGTATCCTGGCCCCTTTGGCATCTTCCAGTCCTAAAACCAGGCCTGTGGTGAAAATCCTGGAAGGATCCGCAGATACCTCAGAAGATCCTACAGTTATGAAACAAGATCCTAACACTTCATCCCGAAATACTGGTCTGACTCGAGGCCTTACCTTTGACTCAATCACAAAACCAGGTAATAATACTGACAATAAGCATTTAAAAGCTGCTGAGAGTGAGGTTAATACTCAAGGAAAGGTGGAGGTTTCCCAAGAGGCCAAGAATGACAGGGATGGATGTCCATCTGGAGATTCGGAGGGGAAATTGGTTCTCCCACTGAGTAAAGCTGGTCACCCAGAAGACACAAACATCATCGCATCACCTCGGGCAACCGGAGCAAGAGAACCAAAGCAAAAAGTACAAGTTCATGGAAAAAAGAATGAAGGGAATCCTTCATCTCCCCTTCGTCCCATCTCTTCTTCTTCCACTCATACACCAACCAAGAAGAAAGTCAAAGAAACTGCACCTAAACCTGAGCTTCCTCAAAGACTCCATAGACGTGCTGGGGCGCAGAAAGAGGTGGGCGTTCAGGTGGAGGTGGAAGTGGTCGAGCGTTCTGCCTCTACAAGCCCCAGCCTCCACCGCGGACCTCCCACCTCCTCCATGATTGGTTCCTCCAGCTGCCAATCATCGCTGAGCGGCGTGCCACCTCTCAAACATGTCTGCCAGATTGAGATTGAGCTGTGCAGCCAAACGCTGCTTCCCTGCGTTGTTCCTGACAAGGCCAGGAACAACGCAGATCTGTTGTTCCCTGCATGTTTGCGCTTCAAGCAGAACCCCGCTCTCATGTCGGGGTTTGGACCACACCACACGCCAGATGTCAGCGCTGAGAGCATCTGGGAAGACGACTCTAAGGAAGAGGAACAATGGCAGCCCAACAAAAACCAGGAGGATGGGTTTAAAGGGCAGACGGAAAAGCCCCCGGAGGTGTTGTGGGACAAACAAGGGATGACGTGGGAGGTTTACGGCGCCTCCGTAGACCTGGAGTCTCTGGGAACGACCATCCAGTCCCACCTGGAGATGAAAATCCGAGAGCAGGAGAGGCACATCCGGATACTTCGGAAGTCCATCTGCTCCAACAGCAGCTTTGCACGGTACAAGAGGAAGAAGAGACGGAGAAGGTTTCTGGGTTGCTGCATCAAGGCGTCGGCCGTGGCCGACTGAGGTCAACGCAGGACATTCAGAGAGGTCAAACCTCTGACTTTCACTAATCCAAGCTGGATTAAGATCCAGCAAACTGTAAAACATCCCTCATATTAAAATGTCTGAAAAGTAATTAGGCAACAGAACAACTGCCAGAAAACAAATTACCTTCCACAATCTGGGAAGGTCGGGTCAGAACCTTTAGCTTAACGTTACAAAATAGTATTTTTCTGGGAAATTTGATTGAAAGTAAATGTTTTTCCTCGTGACTTTAAGGATTTTAGTTATCGGGTTTCCATGCATCCTTAGAAAGTTGTAAATTCATATCTCTAAAATTAAAGCCTTAAAAGGTCTTAAATTAACATAAAAAGTAAGTTAGCCTTTAATATGTTAATTCCCAGGTCAGGATTATTTAATCCCATATAATCTATGTATTTTTTTATGACAGGATTTTTCTCCCAGGCAGAAGTTTGAGTCGTATTCAGAAATCTTCAATGCTTTCTTTGACTCAAGTCGAGACGGTTGAAGCTACCGCCAACTAGCTGCTAATACATCCTGGCTAGCTACATAGCGTTTTGTCTCCTACAATGTGTAAGTGCAAATTTATCACCAGTTAGCTTGATGAAACTGGTACATTTGTGTGGAGAAACAGGTCTTAAATGTAATTCATAATTATCTTATAACGGTCTTAAAAAGTCTTACGTTTGAATTGGTGAAACTGATTTAACAAAAATGATCAAACTGAAAGTTTGACATAAAAACTCTGATAGAAGCACGTCTTAAATGTCACGTATAAAACTGAAATCCCTTCTTCTGTCTGGGTCTTTGTAAGTCTTCATCAGACCGGTGTTGGCGCGTGTTTAGCCGTGTTGGGTTGTGTCTGACAGCAGAACGGGTCGGTACCTCGGTTTTCCGGTGGCAGCTGCAGTGGTTGTTGACGTGGAGCTGAGAGGACAGCAGCTCCATTCCTGGTAAATATTTCATCCAGTTTCTGTTTTATGAAACTCGGCACAAAGCACTCAGGCAGCGGAGAGCTCCCAGCCGCAGGACCAAGGATTTGCTAAGGAGTTATAGTCTCTTCTTTATAACCGTCATCTCACTTTCCTTCAGTTTCCTCACTTATTTCACTTCTCCTTTCCTCTCGTCTTTCTCTTTATCTCATTATTTTTTGTTTTCTTCAAGTTTTGCTTTTTCCTTATTTGCTTGTTTTTCCTATTTTCTTCTTTTCTCCTTCAGTTTTTTTTCAATCTCTTTCTTGTCCAAATCTTCTCCTTTACGTCTTGTTTATTTTTTTGCTTCTCTTTCCCCTAAGTTTGACGTTTTCCACTTTTTGCAAATTTTACTCCATTATCCACACAACTTTGTTTTTTCTTCCATTTGTACTTTTTCCTGTTAATTTTCAGTTTTTTTGTTCCTTCTCTTGTTTTAGTCCCTGATATTTTAGACTTGAGTGGTGAACTTGTCGTTCTTCCCTCCCTCAGTCTCTTCTTGTCCTCCTCCTCCTCTTCTCTTCCTGCTGAACCTGTCCACCGCTGATGGAGTTGCATCATTTATCTGAATTATTCAGAAACATTAAAGCCACGCTTGTGTTAACAACGGAAACTCCACCATGTTTTATTTATATGTACATAAGAACACAGCGACTGTAAGGATTCTAATGTTTAATTAAAGCTTCTTTACAAACTCGTTCATGATTTTTCATTTCATTGCATGTCCTGTAAATTGTTTGTAATTTCTGAGCCTTTATGTGTGAAGTTTCAACCATGCCTGCATTGCTTTTAACCACTTTTTGTAGTGTTGCCTACTTCCAGCAGCCATTGGGTGAAAACATGTCACTTCATGGACAGTTTACCAGTCAGTTACGGGAAACCCTTCCACCTATTACTATACCACTACACTACAAATACTACAAATACCACTACTGATGGTATTTTAGAAGGAAAAGTCAACATAACGCACATAAATTTGGACCCACGTACAAGAAAAACATACGAACTCTATGGAAAAAGACCCTAATGTGGGATTTGAGTCTCGTATTTTTTATTTTGCATTTTGAGTCTTGTATTTTCTTGCTGCAAAGTTGTACACCCAAAACTTGCCTTTAAATTTGATTTATAAATAATGATTCCACTTAAGGAGAAAAGGGTTAAATTACTTCAACAAAGCCCAAAATTAATGTAACATGCATGCGAATAATGAGAGGAAATAAACTTCTGACTAGTGTTAAAAAAAAAAAAATGTATTGTACTTTTTGAGAAAAAAAAAAGTATAATTTTATATTTATCTACAAAAATGAACTACCTTAATCTTTATTGGAAGTTTTGCACAGTCTTTATTTTCTTGCTCAAATCAGGAACTTGGACCTGATTAAACTCAAGAAACCAAAACAGCGTCACGTTTGTTTATGGTGCTGACGTCAGCGCGTGCTGTGCTCTGATTGGTCGCCCGGGGATCAGTTTAAAACGCAGCGTGAGCTGAAGAGTCACAGCGCGAGCGCCACGCTGGCTGCCGCTGGACACCTGTTGCCAAGGAAACCGAAACCAGTGGGGAAAATTACCAGTTAATGACGTGAAAAAGGTAAAAAAAAATTATTATTTTTTTTACCGCCATTTTGATTTTAATGTTTTCAAAAAGCTTGTAGGAAAGAATTTATTTCCTACATTTTACTTTTTAAAAACATTTTTAGCTTCTTCAGTTTTTTCCTGCAAATATAACAATCTGACCTTATATCTATTACAAAAAATAAAAGTCAGTTTTATAAAGAAAACAGTGTTTTAGAAGAAATATATGGTATTATAGTCTTGGAAACATTTGTTTTCTCATACGCTACTTTCTGAATGTGCTTAAATTTGTATTTTTTTTGTTCATAAACTCTTATTTCTGACATATTCAGTCTCAAACATGCATGTGCTGTGTACGGTTTTGTCATCAGCAGGTCACATGTTTTGTTGTGTACACTGTCCTGAAGGTCATTCTCACCAAGAACGGACTCCACTGCTGTTTGTTGCAAAGACAGTTTTAGTCCAAATATATCAGCAGCAGCTGATCTGTATTGATTACCATCAGAGTTCTGATCTGGCCTGGTAAAATGTACATCACATCACCAGAAAATGGGAGAAATTTGACACTTTTATATATGAAATTAGTTTTATGTATAGATTTTAAACTCTGAAGTGAATTGTTTGATTTGGATATTTGTAATTTTTCCTTGGGTATTACAGGTTAAGCTGAGTATTTATAGAACGAGCTTGTTGTGGGTGACAGAGAAAGGAAAGAGCCTCTCGGCTATTTGTGGACCACACACATACACCCAAGGATTAATGGTCACTGGAGTATCAGGAATGTGATCCATGTTAATGTCAATAATTTGGAAGATTTATATTACCAATCTGAGGCCAACAGCTCAAGCCTTCTTTCATGTTTCCCTAAGTATGCAAAGGTTGGGGACTGAGAGACGGTTACAGTGATGATAGTGCCATAGTGTATGTGTTCTTCTGAACTCTGCATGTTGCCCAGGTTTAATTTCTCCATCTGAAATCTCTGCAGCTGTTAAGGACAGTCAGTCATGTCGTCTCCTGTGCTGCTCAACCTGCTGCGCTGCGGCCGCGTCTCCATGTGCAGACAAACCCTCTTCGCTCTGGAAGCCTCCACACAGTCTGGGCAGGTGAATCCGTCTATGCAGCTCCAACGTGTAGCAATTAACTTTACTAAAATGGCATGACGGTAAACATTGACTTATTTCAACAAAGAATGAGGAACTTTGTTGCCTCTACTGTGGCCCACAAAGGACAATATGAACACTCACTTTAGAGGAAACTTTCTAGCCTTTTGCGGTTGCAATAACTTTCCCTAGAGAGCAAGAAGATGGGATGAAAACTTTAACTTCATCCATTACATGTCAGAAAGTATTTGATCCTTGGTCTTTTTGTTTATTGTGATATTTCATCCAAACTACACTCTTTGAGAGAGTTGAGGTACCTTCAGTGTACATAGATGTGCTAAATGGCTAGCTGCTGCTTGGTAATCATAGGATACCAATGGGGTTCGTCAATGGTACCTAAAGATACTATTGAGTACCTTCTGGTTACCTACATGGCACTTCTATAGCACCTCTACGTGGCATTTACAGGGTGCGCACTTGGATGGGTACTAAGTGGTACTTAATGGTGTGAGGATTCCTGATTGGGTATCGACAGGATACTTAGTGTATCTGAAGCCTTCTGGGTCATTACAGGGTACATTCCCTTGCTTGTTGCCCAGTACTTGCATACTACTGTGGTAAATACTGGCTCCAGAGTAACTTTAGGGATGTCTTATGGGGTAAATCTGAGGTATCTATGAAATAAAAAGACAAAAACCTACAAGGTCCTTTTGAGAGACCTGTAGGGTTATGGCATGGAATTATCATATTTACATCTTACCCTCTTAATGCCAGTACTTACATGTTGCTACTATTGATTGTACTGTATTTAAAGATTATTTGCTAATTGCTTAAGAAGTTCATACTGGTTACTTTTGGACCAGGCTGGTGGACCGTTGTTGGGGCTGGTGGGTGTGCGGCAGGCCAGCGGGTCGATCAGGTTCGACAGTGATGGCAGCGGCCAGCCAGTGACCTGGGACTCGTTTGGTATTTGGGACAACCGGATAGAAGAACCAATATTACTGCCTTCCAGTATCCGCTATGGGAAACCCATTCCACAGGTAAATAAACCATTGGATTAATGAAGTAATTTCTAATTAGAGTTGATAAAACAACATTTAAAAGGACAGATACACAAAACAAAGTAAAAGTAAGAATAGATTTGTTGGTGTATTCAAGTAGATAAAGGTCAATATTTGCCTTCCTCACAGATCAGCCTGTCTCGGGTCGGCAGTGCGTCAGTTTTGGGTCTCCGGAAGCAGAATGAGGACCGACTCCGTATTGCCCGTATCCATGACAACCTGCTGTACTTCGCCGTGTTTGATGGTCATGGCGGCCCACACGCTGCCGACTACTGCTGCACCTTCATGGAGAAATTCATCAGGTTGAATGAATTTTCTTCAGTTAACTTTAAAAGCCGACATCTTAACCAACAAGTATCATAAACTCTCGCGTTTCTTGTTTTAGAGATGCTTTGGAAGAAGATGATGATCTTGAGAAAGTTTTAAAGAAAGCTTTCTTAGAAGCCGATAATTCTTTACACACACACCTGAGCTACTTCAACAATGGTAAAGCTCTGTGCTAAAGTACTTACTAAATGAGTCATATTTTTTAAAATGAACCTTTATATTAGGCATTCTAATCTAATTTTACACTGAACTTTGAATTGCCAGGCAGTAATGTTTCAATCTTTGCCTCTCTTCCGCCCCAGACTCAGTTCTGAGGTCAGGTACAACAGCAACAGTTGCTCTGCTGCATGACGGCATTGAGCTGGTGGTTGCCAGCGTTGGTGACAGTCGGGCGATGCTGTGCAGGAAAGGTCATGCCAACAAGCTCACCAAAGACCATACTCTGGACCGCAAAGACGAGAGGAAACGGTACCTGAGTCCCTTTAGACCTACTGTGGTACCTAGCTTCAAGAACGTTCTATACAGTCTTTTTGTAGTACTTATTTGAGGACTTACTAATGTGCCTGTGGGGTACCTACATCATATCAGCAAGGTTCTTCTAGAGTACCTACAAGGTATTAATGGCATACTTCCAGGCCACGTATGAAGTACCAAAGGGGTATCTACATAATGTTTATTGAATTCCTTTAGACACCTACAGGGTACTTAAAAAGTACTAATATAGTTCCTATTGGGTATTTATTGGGTCCAGGACTCTTATAAGTTAGCAAAGGAGTGGGATGCTTGCTGGGATACAGACAGAGCATTAATGAGGTGCCAATGGGGTATTTATTCTATAAATTACGGTTTAGTCCAAGTATCTGACCCTGACTAGATGCTCACACCTAACACAGATGATGCTAAAGGTCGCAGAGAGAGTTACAAGCTTTGCAATGAGAGAAGAGAAACATAGGACTGGGGGAAATGACTGATGGCAACTGACATCATCTTCAGAATATTTAACAGTAATATTCCTATGAATAGTAGAAAATCCACTGGGTACCAACTGGTTTCCAATGATGACATAGATTGGTGCGGTTTGGTGTGCTGTTTAGTGGCGTATTGGTGTGGTACAGGTGGGGTGCATGGCCCACTTTTACACTGGAAACAAATACTGTACCAACCTGCACTGACCCGTACCGTACCAACCAGGTAACCATGGAGTGTCTCTGAATATTGACAGGGTGCCCAGGGGGTAATTATGAACCAGAGCATTCCTACTTCTCCACAGTTACCTCTTGCCATCTGCTGGATTCAGGGTGGTTGGTAAATAGCAGAGATGCCTTAAATCTAGAGATAAAAACTTAAAATCAGTCTTAGAACAAAGTGAAATGAGACCAGATTTGAAGTTGAAGATGTTTTTATTTTGAGGTTAAGAAACGAGCTGTACAGTTTTCTACTGCAGACAGACAGCTGATCACTTCTCCATATCCAAGGGTACTTGTTTAAATCACAAGTTTCAGCTGAGCCTTTATGGTTTCAGTCCAATTAAATCCCTCTGCTACTCAATTCATTTTATTGTTCACAAGTTTTTGGGATTTATTGTAAGGCGCTGCAGCTTTAAAGCAAACAGAACAGCAACACGGTTCAGGTTCCCAAACAGTCGATGATCAGTTCGTTTGGTATAAATAGTGTGGAAGTCCGCATTCATGAAGTGAAACTGGAGCAGAGCTGCAGGTCGACAGGTTTGGGATTCCCTTCAGCTAAAAGCAGCCGGTGTTATCTAACAGCAAAGCTTCATCTGGCTGTGGGCATCAATCAGTGGGTTACCGGTTAGTGCAGGCTAAAACTCAAACACTGTCAGATACACTAAATAAAACTTTATTTCCTGTTAATTCATTTGCTCCAACTTGAAATGGTATAAAACTATCTACATTTTAACTGTGGGAAGTAAAAGCTGCAGAGCGTCTGACTAGCTGAGGAATTTGCCTTCTGCAGGATTATGTAACATTTGATGAGTTGATGAAAATCAGTATGTAAAATTTCCAGTGCAGCCGTCTTTGACCTGGTCCAAGTCCTACAGTACCCTTAAGGGTGGGTACAGTGAACTCCCATCTGTTCACGGTTCTCTATTTAAAGACTCACTGATTCCCAGATATTTTGGTGGAATATAACTCCAAAATATTTACTGAAAATTCACTTATATTGTATAAAATGAAACTCTGGAAGTCGAAAAACCTAACATCAACGCTACTTGGAAAAGCAGCAAATCCTGGAGTTTTGTTCATTTCCCTAGATGGTAATTACCGGTACCCTGCTGACATGTGCTGTACACATAAACTTGATTGATTGAACCTGATTGATGTCTCACTGGTTGAAGATCCAAGAACAAACCCAGAATGTGTTTGACCCAGTTTATTACAAACCCTGTAGAGACAGGTATCTTGGTTTCCCCATTGGGCCCCAACCTCAGATAAGAGGAACCAGAGAGTTAAATATTCAACCACCTGGTTCAGCCTCGCCTGGTTTTACACAGAAAATAACTGATCCTGTTTGGTTTTTGTTGTTCAGGATCCAGAAATTTGGTGGTTTCGTGTCGTGGAACAGCGTCGGCCAGGCAAACGTTAACGGGCGGCTCGCCATGACGCGCAGCATCGGAGACTTCCACCTGAAATCCAGTGGCGTCATCTCAGAGCCGGAAACGCATCGTCTCTCTGTGAGTCCTGGACCAGCTTCGGCTGATGTCTTAGTCTCAAATCGGTTTGGATCTGTGGAGTTTTGAAAGTTGGTTGGAACGTTTTTACCTAGCTTTGTTGTAGTTAGGTACATTATTCCTGGACAATCAACTTATATATTCATGATCTGTTTCTGCAGGTCCAACATGCCAATGACTCCTTCCTGGCTTTGACCACAGACGGCATTAACTTCCTGTTGAGTGACCAGGAGATCTGTGATGTCATCAATCAGTGCCAAGACCCGACTGAAGCAGCAGAGATCATCTCTCAGCAGGTAAACTAAGCTTCAACTTCAACTAGTAACTCAGAAACCAAACCTCTTTAATTAAAGTTACAATAAATTTACAGTAATTGTGCTCAGAAGCATCATTAACACTCTGTTTCACTTTATGTACTAAAAAATGTTTAGGGCTTAAACGTCTTTTGATTCTCCTGCTTCATTAGTAGGAACAGTAACAGTGGGCTGAGTTATGCTCCCTGTGGAACACCATTAGGTTTGTAGGTTGAGAACAATAGTTTGATATACAAGTAGTTAAATGTAATTTGTACATTTGGATCGAAATCTAACAGAATCTGATATTAAGTCTTTGATACAGAAAATGATTAAATTAAACAATAAATATCTTGGTCAAAATTCATAAATGTCATATATACAATCATATTAAAGGCATTTCAGTGACCAATAAATGTGAATACTGCCTAAATAAGTGGATAAAATGTATTTCAGGCACTGCAGTACGGCTCAGAGGACAACGCCACCATCGTCATCATCCCGTTTGGAGCCTGGGGAAAACATAAAAGCGCCACCAAAATCTACAGCATGAGCAGAAACTTCGCTTCGAGCGGCCGATGGGCGTAGACCAAAACATACATGAAACTCGACAGAACTCAGCCGATTACCTTAATTTGACTTTAAGTAACCCAGAGGTCCTTAAGTTGTTTATGACATAACGCATCCAAACAAACCCACCTGCAGCATCGCCATGCTGGTTCCCAGCTGTAAATAGTGTAAATAATGAAGGTTGTATATAAAGAGACTTACTGCAGTGTTTGTTGTCTTTGTCAACTTTGTGTCAGTGTTTTGCATTTAGAGAACATTTTAGTATATTTCCTCTTTCGATCATTGCTTTCATTCTGTAAATCTTTAATGAAACTCCAAAATATCAGCTTTTTATCAGATAAGAAGCTCAGTTTTAAATTAATCAAAAAGACGGAAAACATTTGAACTTCAGGAAAAACCATTCGAGAAAACGATCTGTTTAAAACAAACCTTTTAAATTCTGAAACATTTACCAACATCAGAAGTTTGACTTGATATATCGACACTAACCTTGACTCCATTGGTCCTTTAGTGTGATAAAAGTTCAACTAGTTAAACATAAATTTTACTGTTTGTTTTCTTAAGTTGTATTAAAACAAGTCTGTGTTTAATCAGTCAGGCTCTGGTGTTTCATTTGAAGTTAGAGATTAAAGTACCAAAGAGTTTTAGTTATTGTTTTGTTCCTTGTCTTCTTTACATTCCAGGCGCTGCAGTACGGCGAAGGAGGCCGAAGACTTTATTCTCTAATATTCTCTGTCGGAAACTGAGTAACTTTAGTTTTTTCCTCCTTCACAATGTCTTTGGAACTTGGTGAAAGTGTATTGACATTCCTAGAAAAGATGGGTTATTGAAGGTATTGTATGTTTTCTAATGTCTCCGGTGAACTTTTCTGCACTAATGGTCCAACATAAAGTGGAAAGGAGTTCTGAAACTCTAAATCACTCAAAAAGCAAACTGGAAGTACAAACACTAAAGTGTGACCAGGCTTTCATTACCTGGTTGTAGACAAACGGATGAGAGGCAAAGCATCAGAAAGAGTTACGGTAAATCTCATCGCTACAAGCAAATGTTTGTTTTTTAATGGTTTATGTTCTGCTTAGTGGCTGTTATTGACAGTTATCTGGCAGAGAGATAAAACTCCTGGCAGCTGTCTAAAGGATTATTGCCTCCGGATCTGTGGAGGATCGTCACACACTGCCTCAGAGGTTACGATTGTAATGCTGTCCATTTAGCATCACCTTTTGAAGCCAAGATTTGAAGGACAGCAGTCACGTTCAAACCTTCAAAACAGATTCCTTCAGAAGATGTTGGCAATGAACCGACCATGTTCTGCGTAACTTTACCCTACCAGACCAGCTCTGACCTGGAGTACCGCGGGGACAGCTGGCCAAGGGCTTTAGAGGAGACTAAGATACACTTGAAACAAACGAGATGTTGCAGGATATCTGGACATCAGTAGCCTCTGAACATCGCATCGCCTGGCTTTGGCACTCTTCTCTGACTGCAGAGTGACTTCCTTTCCCAAACAGTTCTCTTTCCTTATGATCTATTTTGTGGCGAACGACATTATTAGGCTAAACTGCTACTTTTTATTGGTCATAAGGCCAAACATTAATCATAGTTTAACCGTTAAACACTTGGCCCTAGAGTGTTTCCACAAACTGCTGTTTTTCTCGTCTTTTGGAGTCATGGCTTCTTCTTCTGTGGATGAAGACTTTCCTTACCGACCGCAGCAACATGTCGGCAGAGTGTTGCCTCTGGGACTGAATCGGACTTTCACACCAAGACACGTTCCTCTCTGGGTCACAAAAGCTGATTCCTTCCTCAGCGGCATGAAGGCTGGACTTTCCAACAGTGATTTTATAAATGTTTGAACCTTCAGAGATCTGGAAATGGTACCAAAGCAGGAACTTCTGGAGGTTCCCGGTTCTCTTCCTGACACCACAAGCCTTGAGGGCCAATTCAGACTTTTAGCTGATATCCGATTGTGTTACTTTTTGCGACTAGAATCAGATGAAGGAAGCTAATAAATGAAATCTTTTTTGGGTCTTTCAGTCGTTGTTTACAACGTCTGGCTTCTTCTGCTGCAGGATTATGACTCATGTCTCACGTCAGTGATGTAAAAGTCAAATCCAATATGGCCACTCTGACAGCAGATACTTTGGAAATGTATCCAACTTAATACCATGTATGGAAGAAGCAGAAATCAGATTTCTGGGGGTTGAAATGACCATTTGGGTCGTGTTCACCTGCTGAATGAGCGAACCCTTAGACAATTTGTTGGATTTTTCAGTGCTGTCACTGAAGGAAACTGTCTGTTTGAGCCTTAAAATAGACATTGACTGTAAATGTTTGGCTCAGATTTAATGGTTGTCACGAATCTGACCGCTGACCCTCCTCCTCGGTCGTCCAATCACTTTGCAGGATTCTCCTCCCAGCGAGCGGTTCGGATGTTGGGAGGTAAATTTAGAAACCATCCAGTTGAACTGGATTCACATGACCAGGAGGTGACGTTGGCCAGAGCAACAACACACACCCTCCTGTCTGCTGACCTTCACGAAATGCTGCCCCGTAAGTCAGAGTCTGCTGCTGGTCATGGGGTCATTTTGGTGAAGACCAGGTTACATTTCAGGGCTTTAAAGGGGAAGACATTTTACCTGTAGATTAGCAGAGTGGAGGATTAGGAGCAGGATAAGTTTTTTTAAATTACCATCATAAGTAAAAGAGTTGCTAACTGTTTTTCTTTAGTTAGAAATTCTTCCGTTTCTTTTTGTTTTTCCCTGTTAAGGGGAGTTTTTCCTCTCCATTGTCGCTCCATACATGTTCGGTCTTCAGTGATTGTTTATTGTCGCTAAATGTTTGTCCACGAGACAGAAACATAGTTTAGATAGAAACTTTTTAGTCTGTTTAAATAATGAACTGACTTCACCGGAACTATAACTAGGATCAAACTGGAATTTTAACCTTTTTATGTGATTAAATTTACCATATATTTGTGTATAAACTGGATTTGCTGTTAATTGGTTGATATAATAACTTAATCAAAAAAATATTTGAAACATTTGGTATTAGGGGACTGGAAATGCATTTAATTAATAATCTTTAATGAGCAAAATTCATGAATATAACTGCAGTTTTTGGATTCTGTCCTTTTCTAGTGTTAAACAAGATTCTGTGATGTTGTGACCGTAATTTTAGCATTCAGCTTTTCAGAGGGACAAAAAGAACCAACAGGAAAAATAAAGAAAAATCAGAACAAAGAATAAAAATAAATAAAATGTTTCCAATTCAGTTTCTTTCAATAAAAAACCTATGAAATTTTAACAAAAACTGCAGGTCTGTGTCTGTGTCTGGTGAATGTTTGGTTAAAATATGTTTGTTTTTTAATCAGTGGGTAGAAAATCCAGACATTTTATTCAAACAAGAGTAGCGATAGTTCATCATAAAATGATTGAAGTAAAAGTAACTTTAGTAAAAAATACTCCTAAAAGTACATATAAAAAGTTACTCAAGTAAATATAATTTAGTAAATGTAAACAGTTACTATGACAGAATATGATCGCTCAGATGTTGTAACACCAGAGAAACTTAATAAAATACAAACTTTTACCACTTCACTGCTCAAGTATTGAATGTTTTCTGTAAGTTACAGTTTGGTGGCGCTATCATATTCTGCCACCGTAATATTCATAACATTAAGTGCAACAGCGCCTCCTGCGGCCACACGGTGGTATAACACAACATGCTGTATCACCGGACTGTAATTCCACCTTTGAACCAGCAGGGGCGCCAAAGCAGCGCCAGAAAGCAGTTACATCACAACAATTTCAACTCTTATTATTAATACTAACATCATTTAAAACATAAGAGTTCGTCTCAGCTGGTTATTTATTCTCCTTTTTAAAGTTTGTTTAGAGTTACATTTTTATTCAGCTGCGTCCGGATGCGGAGTTATAGAGAAAAATGATCTAAATCATGATGAGTGAGGGCTCCTCTCCACAGATGTGTGTGTGTTGGTAACCTGTGGTAACAGGATCTGTGTTTCTCTGACTTCCTGAAGCTGCGGGTTGCTGCGGGTTGCTGCAGTCCCGCCTCCTCTGCTGCTTTCCGGGTTAAAACAGATCAACACCGCGTCCTGGCGCGTCGCTCCTCCATCCAAAGCTGCATTTAGGCTGAACTTTCATCCAAATATCAACGCAGGTTTAGAAATCAGTTTGCATCAGGTGGTTTATTTTATTTTATTTTGCTTGTTATTGTCATTTTGTGAACCGACCGGGATGTGCGCCAGACTGCAGGGATGATGATGATTGTCCTTGGAAATTATCTAATTATCCAGAGGAAGGAGCAGCAGGGAGGACGTCACGCAGTGGGCGGGGCTTCACTGCAGACAAAATGGTGAGGCTTAATTCACTGAGCCGCCAACACAACTTTCTACCCTCAGAAACCTCTCTGGTTTTCATAAACCTTTAAAATAAAACAAAGCTAAAGCACGGATTAACTGTTTAAATGCTATTTTTGGGGAATTTTAGTACTTTAATTATACTTTCCACATAAGCCAGAGGTTCAGACAGAATAAATTGCTTAAATTGAAGCAACATGAAGTTGCTAAAAATGTTTCAGCATCCAGGCAATTCAGAGAGCTTTAAACCATAAACACAACAGAGTAAACAATTATGAAACAAACATTTTGTCAAAAGTCATCATCAAAGCAAATGTACATTAAATATCCTTAAGTCTGCTGCAATAAATTAATTAATTTTCTACCAAAACCTGGATGATGAAAGTTTTCAGTTTGGCGTTTTGGTCTCAACTAGTCCTGAGTTTGAAGGACAGTTTTGTTTACAGAGACGTCATAATTTATTTTATTTGTGGTTTCTGTTGTTGATTTATTTATTTATTGCAGATATTTAAAATATCTTCCAGTTCCAGTGTTAAATATTCATTAGGCTTTAAAGTTTATTGATCTGTGAAAATTAATAAAGTCATTATTATGACATTAGCATAATAATACTTGAAAATGGTCTCAAAACAACAACATTGTCATTTATCACAATAATTTCTGTGAGAATATATTGACCAGCCTGTTATTGTGGTAGGAAAAAACAACCTTGGAGTTTTTTGTCTCCTTTGTTTCAGACCTTCTGCCATGACAGCAGCAGATCTTTAAGCCGTTCAGTGGCTTATTAACTCATTCCTGAGGTGACAGAGGCTGATTTTGTAACCGTCTTTATGTGTCTCTGAAGGTTCAGACCAGATCTCTGGTTCCTAATAACCAAAGCGGAGCGTTGACTCCAGATTGTTCCTCTTTAGGCCCGAAGTCAATAACTTAAATTTAATTTCTAGCCACACATTTTTCTGTCCTAAGCCTCTGTTCAGTGGTTGGAAGGGTTCAAAGGTCACCTGGTGACATCATAATGTAGAGCTGTGTATCTTCTGCATAGCTATGGTAGCTAATCTTATTACGTGTATTAACCTGAGTCATTATATAGATATTAAACAGGAGGGACCCAGGAATGAGCCTTGTGGTTCTCCACATTTAGCTTCTGCTCATTCCAATGAGAAATTACTTATTGACCACAAAGAAAATCCCTGTTTTTTTTAGAGATCTCAACCAATTTTACTTCAAATAAAGCATCACATTGTGTCCAATCTAAATAAATAAAATAAAAACAAAGAGAATTGAAGTCTATGAGTCTGGAAATGTTATAAAGTAATTTCTAAAGCTCCAGGAACCACTTAACCATTTTACTCAAGTAAGAGCAGCAACACTTTGAAATACAGTAAGTCAAGTAAATGTAACTAGTTACTACCAGCTCTGTTATTGTGTCGAATGACAGTAAAATGTACTTTAGGATCATGTGTTTCATGTTATGCAAAAAATTAAAAAAAGGTTAAAATTCCATTCATTTGTCTGTTTAAATTTATAAAAACAAACAAACTTCCTTATTCATCTTTGGTTTATTTCTTTAAAAATGTTCCTGGGTGTAAATTAACAAACTTAAAATCTAAGCTTTGACATAAAGGTACAAACTTGAACCCCAGTACTCCTCTTTATTGCACTTTCTCAGTACTTTATAACTGTAGGTAGGAGTCATCCTGAGTTTTTCCCTTTTCCCTACTTATCACGCCTCAGTCATAAAACTAGACTTACCAAACTTCCTCGCATGCGCGCAGCCTGAACTTAAACAAGTGGCCTCTTCTTTGTCAAACACACATCGATCAGTCGGCTCCCTGCCGGTCAGCGTCTGTTTGCTCTGCGACTTTCAGCAGGTAAAAATATCTGTGCTCTCTTCTCTCACTCCTAAATACTGATCATTTTTATACAAGTCAGCGACACGTTTAATTCAATTTAGCTCATTTCGTGCATTAAAAGGAGAGATTTGCGCTGCTGGAAAGAGGAATGAACAAAATTAGCTGCTTCTGAGTTTGACAGATTTGGGTTTCTTTGATCCAAATCAGCAGAATTTCAGGAAATGTGTCAGAGAAACTGCAAACTGGGCTCTGGTGATGCAAATAAGACAATGATTCTGCATGATAATAAGACATTTTGATGGTATTTTCACTAACGTTAAGCTACGTTTGTCTGTCAATACTTAAAAGTTACATAACTGAGTTCCTGGAAAATAGTTTTTGTGCAAAGTAAATACAGAGTAAACAGAGATTTAAACCAGAAAAAGGTAGAAACACTGATCTGTCATTACAACAGTTGGTCGTAACTAGTCAAATTTACTTGAGTAACGTTTTGGAAAGAATTATGAAGTATTTTTACTTGAGGAATATTTCTGGATTTTCTTCCCACTGAATGAAGAACAACCAGGTTTTAATCAAAATTCATTAACAGTTTTTGTTAAAGTTTCATAAGCTTTATATTGAAAGAAACTAATTTGGAATTTTGTTATGTTTTGCCTGATTTAATGTTTTTGTAAATATGTTATTTACACAATTAGTTTTTTGTTTTGGTCCTTAAAATACTAAAATTTCCATGTAACTTTATATTTCGGTCCATTTGATGACTTTTAAATATTAAATGATTGATAATTTGATCACTTATTCAGTACTTAGGAGACTTTTTAACCAAATACTTTTTTACCCTTACTTGAGTAATTTCTTGCTTTTTAATTTTACTTAAGTAAAATCGGTTGAAGTATTGTTACTCTTACAGAGGTAGTTAATTATACCAAAAATGATTAACTAATCTCCACATTTTAACTATATTCTTTTATATTTTATCAATTAATCCCCCTGCAGTTAATTTTTCACTAAATATCTGTTGAAAATGGTAATATGAGTTTCACGTTTAGATAGAAGGCCGTTGTTGTCTTTGCAGCAGTTTTTATTTTCTTATGGGATTATGTTGGATCAGCAAATTGTTTTTTGTTTCCATTCTTCTACCGTTGTTGAGAATAAGACCAGCCATTTCGGTTTGGTGTTTCAACCTAAATAATTACCACAAACGTCAGAAATAGCATGATCCTGCTGAAAATACTCCACCTTAGTTAATAATTAAGATGTGTTGGCAGATAAATGCAAACATCTGTAGTATGGTTTATCTTGTGCTTCTGTAAATTGCTAAGTTAAAGTACCACATTATTATAAGTTTGGTAAATGTAACTATGGATCACAATACTGACATTAACAAAGTGTTTTTGGAGGTAAAAACAGACACGGTAAACCAATGGCACTTTCTTAAACCCATTAAAGTTTTGGCTAACATTATTTCTGACATAACAAAGCTTTTACAATCAGGTAAGATTTAAATAGCATCGTATGTAGCAAAACAAAGCTGTTAGCTTTACCTTGTAAAGTTATAGCTAACATATCTACTAGAGCAAAGCTGTGTTCAAATTAACATTTTGGAAAAGTATAGTGTGTATATTAAAACAAAGAGTGTAAAGTTCTAACATTGTATCTAATGAAACAAAATAAAACAAAGCTGTTATGGTTAGCTTGTAAATAACTGTAATGTAGTATGTCTCACACAACAAAGCTGTAACTGTTGATATTTATGGCTATCAGATGATAAGATAACATTGTGATAAATCAATGACACTTCTAAAGTTCTGGCATGTGACTGAATCAAACTGTTAGCATTACCTTTCATAGTTAGTATATTAAAAAAAAACAAAGTTCTTAGTTTTAATCTCTAGCTTATAAATTTATGGCTAATGCTTAGCAGTTTCCATTAGCTTACTCCAGCTAACATGTTGACTTGGCTGTATCCATTAGTTTTTTAAAGTTTGAGCTAACACTGTGTCTGACAGTTTTTGTTATTTTACTAAGTTTTGGCTAACATTGTGTGTCAGAAAGAATATGCTGTTACATTTAGCTACAGTTTTGGCTAATGCATCTCATAAAGTAAAGTTGCTATTAGCTAGTGAAGCTGTGGCTAAAAGCAGTTAGCAAATGGCATGATTTTCAACTTTTTAAAGTTTTGCAACTGATGCTTTCACCAACATTACATGTTCTAAGTTAATGTTTCTCCAAATGTTTAATTTTTAGTTGGTTTCTGAAATTCTCTGTACTCACAGTGATTCTATGGAGTTTATGGGTTTTGCAGAGTTTTGTTCTTTCGTTCATTCACATGAATGTAAAAATATTTACTCGTTATTCCAAATGTATTTTTCAGGATTCTGAATACAGGAGGTGTAGCACGTCTAATGACCGTGACGCCATGGAGCTTGGGCGAAACGGAGCCTCCAAGCACCAGGTAACCGCGGGTCTTCATGATAGCCATATTCCTTTTAACTTAGAAGCGACTGGTTTTTGGTTAAGTCATATTTTTTTCAGTCTGTAGGTGCAAAGAAACAAGGTTCCACCGTTAGCTTCCACAATATTCACTATAAAGTGAAGCAGGGAGGAGGCTGTTTCTGCCTGAAGAAGGCCACAACCAAAGACATCCTCATTGACTTGAAGTGAGTACAGGCGTGTGTCCAAAAGACTGTCATTTTGCCTTAAATAGACACTTATCCTTAGATTTACAAGTAGGAAAACTGAAATAAGAGGTTATGTTTCTGAGATTTTTCTCATTTCAAGTTGTTTTATGAGATCTGAGCTCTATCTACACTCACTATGCAAAATCCTGAACACAACAACATTACAGCCACCAGGTGAAGTATGCAAACTGTCTAAGGAAACAAAACACCCTGAACTTGTTGGTCTACGTGCCATCAGGAGCCCGAATGGGAGGCAAACGTGACATGATCAGACCTGTTCTTTGGTTCCAGATCAAATACCACATGTTGGGAGGCAAAGGAAGGAAGCTTTGCTTTGTGGAGCGACTCCGGTTTCAGCTTTGCCTCTGCTCCACACACATCATCCTTTCTGTAGGCTGTTATAGCACAATACCTTTGAGCTTAAACCAACAAACAGACACAGTAGCAGGATGCTGGTCTATTTAAATAGCCTGACACAATGAGAAAGTTCAGGGTGTTAAAGTCACAGAATCAAGTTGGCTTTAAGGATTTCACTGTTGTGTAACAAAGACAATTATAAAGAAAATTAGCAGTGAGGTGCAAAGCTGGCGAGGCACTGACTTAATCATAATCATATTTACAAATATAGACACCCTGCATGTTATTGTTTACATAGGGAAATTTTACGCATGCGGACAACAAAAAGACAATTTTTCTACATGTGATGCATAACCGTGCTGCCGTCGTAGAATAACTCCGTTAACTCAATCCAACTTGGACATGTGGATATTATTAATTTCATGCTGTGCTCCACAGCAAAGGAAAAAAAAAACATTAAAGTACAACTTAAAACCACTTCTTTCCTGCTGCTTTAGTTACTCTGTAAATCTAGCTCAACAGACACAATCTGAGTTGAGATTTTTTTCATCCCTGTGAAGGTTCTACCAAACTGTGGATCTTCCTGGCATCATTAATATCATATAATTGATTCCCACAGATGTTATAGTTGGGCACAAAATATGGGTATATTTAATTAAGATTCCTTCAGCTTCAGGTATTCTGACCGTAAATTTAGCCCAACAGACACAAAAGTTTAGTTTTTTATTTAATTTGAAGGTGTACCAAGCAGTGGATCATCCTGGCATCATTAATATTATATAATTGATGACTACAGATGTCATAGTTAACCAATCACTGCTCTTCCACAATAAACCCCAAACAGGAGTATGAAATAGAGGATGGATCCTGAGTTATTTGGTCTCTGGAGCATCTGAATACTTTTTCATGATGTTGTTATTAGAAACAATCCTTCATTGTGCAGGATACTATATACAATGCCTGGTATCTTCATTATCTTCCTGTTGGTTTAATCATTGACAGAGTTGAAAGAGGGTTGAAACTTCATTTAAACTCACACGGGTTTGAAGCGCACATCCAGCAGATTTTACTCCGCTAACTTTCATCTCACTGCTGTTCATATGAAGAGTTTACTGATGGCTTTTGTTCTCAAAGTCGCAACAGCAGCTCCCTGGGGCTAAAATCTAGCAGAAAAGAAAGACAAGTGATGGATTTTTCTAGAAAATTATGGGGGGGTTTCTACCGAATCGACATTAAGATCTATTGAATCAACAACAAAATCCTATATTTTTGCTGAAAGCATAAGCTAAAATGAAAATTGTTTTAACTGGTGACTGTGTGTGTATCCAAAACCAGTAAGACAAGTTGCAGCATCATGGTATCTATGAGTAAGTCTCTGAATGAATGACTTAACGTTTTTCATGTTGTCATAAAATGCAGAGTCAGCATTACTGACATGGCATTCCTTAGTTTTGCTGATAGAAAAACTGAAGCAGTTTTAGTTCCTTGTTGCATGCAGTCACACAGGTTACACCCCTGGGGATGCAGAACTGAAACTGGAGCTTTACTGTCGTCAAAACATTGGAAAATGTTCTGAAAAAACCCACAGAGTGGGCACATTTAGAGAAAAAAATGTATCATTCATCTGTATTATTTTTTTGCTTACTCATTTTTCTGTACATTTTATCCAAATCATATCTACTTAAATTATGTTATTTCTTCCACTATGTATTATCTTAGATATTTTAATGTATTTTACGCATCTTAAATATACAGTCAGCATGAAAGAAATTGGTTTTCAGAAGGTTTTTTCCATCCATTCATTTTCTTTCACCCATGTCCCTAATGGTGTTGGGAGGTGCTGGTGCGTCTCCAGCTACGTTCCGGGCGAGAGGCGGGGTCACCTGGACAGGTTGCCAGTCTGTCGCAGGGCAACACAGAAACAAACAGGACAAACAACCATGCACACACTCACCTAGGGAGAATTTGGAAAGACCAATTAACCTAACAGTCATGTTTTTGACTTGAGTTTTTTCCAACTCAAGTCAATTTCTTGTTGTATTAATCTGAGAAAGCAGCTTGGTGGGGTCTCCCATAAATGTTTATATTTTAACACAGACCATATATCTAGAATTTTAACATTTATTTATTAAGAATGAGAATTCTATTAAATTAGAATTCAACAGTTTCAGTATAGATTAATTAAAATATGTAAAATTATTTCAGATGTAAGATTTGAAGGAGCTTACAAGTTCACTTTGTAAAACTGCGAATTATCTTCATATTGTTGCATCACCATGGCAACAGTCTGATGCCATGTGTTTAATCTTTGTGTTTGAACTCAGTTTTTTCACAAATAAATCTCAGCAAATATTAAATATCAATGATAATCTGTATTGAAGTGCTGTTACTGATGGTGATTTTAACTGGAAGAGGGGCCCCTAAATTACATTCTGCTTAAGGCCCCATAACTCTTTGGGCCGGCCCTGCAGCAGTTTTAAATCTAGTCTGTTTTGTGCTGTAATCCTACAGAAAATCCTCCTTTTTTAACTTAATCCATTAAATTAAATCTCATCTGGATACCTTGAATACACCTGACAGTTCACCTCTCACCTTCAGTATGATGGATAATCTGATAATCTTCCAGGATTAAGTGTTTATCTTTATTGAGATCAGAACAGTTCTCCAAAAGGTTAAAGATTTTTATGGTTATGAAAACCATCCCAGCCTGTTATTATGATTTTAATGTCCTGAAAACTTTGGTCAAAGAGCATCTTGCTGTCATGTAAGGTTCTGACAGTTCTGAGTCGTTCAGCTGCTGTTTTATTGTTTAGTTTGTCTAATCATTGACAGAGTTAAAGGCTGGGTCAGTCTGTGTTTCACGTGAAGCTGAGCTCTCATGCAAGCCCGTGTTTTTTATCAGTTTACTGCTGTCTGGTGGTACAAATTGTCTAAATTAATCATTACTGAATAAGGCAGATTTTCAACCTTGAGATTTTTGGTTTTATGATTTAATCAATCAATAAAATTTTATTTGTATAGAACATTTCAGCAGCAAGGCATTTCAAAGTGCTTTGCATAATAAACAACATAAAGACATGCAACATAGAATCAACAATCAAAAACTACTTTAAGCCAAAGGCCATAACAATGAAATTAAAACATTTTTAATATTTAATGTACCAAACTCAGTTTAATGTGACATTTAACCTACCATCATCCTCATAATCATCCTCATTATCCTCGTTTTAAACTGTAAATTCATTTTATGTTTAATCTCAGCTGTATGAATGCTATAAAATGTTTTCTGTGGTTAAAGGGCAGAGAGTTTTTATTGGATTATGAGGTAACGTGAGCTGACTGTTTCCTGCAGAGTGGCACTGAAGTAACAATAAACTCTTCCTCTTTATGTATTTGGCTTCCATGATGCTGGTTTTAACATGTTGTTCACATATGCAAAATTAGGCAACTCTAAAACACGCAGGAGCATTTATTTGTACTTTCACATAAATTCACCTTAAAAAATCATTTAATTGCTTTTGGTTGTAATAAATGGTTTGTTGAGCTGACAAAACTTGACAAAAACTCAACAAATTAGCCACATTTTCTTCAAGTTGTCATGTAAATTTTGAATGACTTTTTAAAATGTCGCCAAAATGGAAAGAAATTTTAATTTGGAGCGAATTAATTTGTAATTTATTTGTAATGTTGACGTCACAAATGGCTGTAAGAAACAGGAAGTAGAGGTTGAGTCTTTCAAGGCTCCATCTTTACAGGTTTTTGATCCTCCTCTTTTAAAGTGTTAATTGTTTGAATCGTGGTCTAGTTAAAGCCACTGTGAAGTGTGTCGTTAGAGGCTCTGTAATCAGCAGCTGGGTTCTGTTTTATGACCGGTTCCTTTCATGTTTGGTCCTCCTCAGCGGGCTCATGAAGCCGGGCCTGAACGCCATCATGGGAGCAACAGGAAGCGGGAAGTCATCGTAAGTCAACTGCAGCTGTTTGTTATAAAACTCTTACCTTTCCTGCATGGTTTTTACTTAAACTAAGACAAAAACGAGCTCAAACGTTTCTCCCTCAGTCGTCTTTTTAACCTACTAACAAAGACCAGAATAAGGATGAGGTCAAATTCAGAATTATTTCTATAATTAATCACATTTTTTGTGCTTATTGTTGGGAATAATGTCATGTTGGTGAAAACAAAACCACTTTCTGGACCCATTTTTAATCTTAGTGCTCATTAACTGCATGAGAAAGAAAATGGCTCCCAAATTAAAAAACATCTCATCCATAAAACGGTTTTGTATTCTTGCACATTCCTAGGCTGATTTCACACCAGCCCTAATAATAATAATAATAATAATAATAATTAATCAGAAAATCTGGGTTGCTTGGGTTGGTGTGAACGCGTAATCGAACTCTGGTCCATCTGCAAACCTAAGTATCGGTTTGGTTGAAGTGATGTGATTCGAATGCATATGTGAATGGCGAGCGGACCGGAGACCGCTCCAAAAGCAGAGAGTGAACTGCAGCAGGGCATTCTGGGTAAATACAACCAAAACAAATGTGAGCCAAATGTCCCAGAGGGACAAATGGCTCATGGTCTTTTACCAAAGAGAAATTTGATGCTGTACGATTTTTATTTACGTTTTGTGAAGAAGGAAGTTGCGCTCAGATCCTTCTTCAGAGGTTTTTGTGTTGTTTCCTTCTGCAGCGCCCCCACAGGCAAGGAGGGGAACAGGTTTTTCAAACGGTTTGGTTCATTTGACACAATGAGGTCTGAAAGCAGCAGCTGGAAATGAAACAGATGTTTGATTAAGAACCAAACTTTTTTAGCAGCTGTGGTTCTCTTTCACACTGCATCGCCAAACCAACCAAACCCTTTAAAAAAAACAAACTGTTCTCCTTCTCGCCTGTGGGGGCGCTGCAGCAAGAACCACTGAAGGCAAAAACACAAAAACCTCTGAAGAAAACCCTGAAGCCAATTTCCTTCTTCTCAAAATGTAAACAAAAATGGAGCAGCGTCAGATTTCAGTGGTTGTAGAATTTCTCTTATGTCTTTGGTAAAAAAGAATAAAAATCTCAAACCATTGTTCCTGCTAGCGCTAGGCTAAAGTGTTTGCTTTGGTTGTATTTACCCAGAATGCCCTACGCTTGAGGGCCCTATGCCTGCTCCTGCCTTGTGGAACAGTCTCTGATTCGCTAGGTGTTAAATGCATTGGATCTGCACCAGAGTTCACTTCAACCACACACTGACCGACGTTTATAGGTGACATCACACCTCCCCTAATGAACTAGAGTTTATTTAAAGTGGACTAAACAGTGCTGGATGTACCTTTAGAGTCAAACCCAGTCTTATTTACTGCTGCTGGTTTTTCTTCAGGTTCCTGGATGTTTTGGCAGCCAGAAAAGACCCTGCAGGTCTTTCAGGAGAAGTCCTGATCGACGGCGCTCCGCAGCCTCCCAACTTCAAATGTCTGTCTGGATATGTGGTGCAGGTAGGTGAAAGCAGTCAGGAAGCCAGACCCACAGAAGCCAGCTTGAAATGTTTTTCTATTCAGGAATGTTCCCTGGAAAGGAAGGAAGAGACCGCCTGCAACAATACGACCGGCTTCTTCGGCCAAATCTCATTAAATAAACTGTTTTGAAACTCAAAGTCGCAGCAGAGGAAGTTCGATTCAAGGATAGAAATAAAGGTGCATCCAGCTGCAGCTGATGTTTGAGTTTTTCTAAGCGGCGGCTTCCTGTCTGCAGGACGACGTAGTGATGGGAACCCTGACGGTCAGACAGAACTTCGCCTTCTCTGCCGCGCTGCGTCTGCCATCCTCCATCAGCCGGAAGGAGAAGGAGCAGAAGGTGGAGAAACTGATCCAGGAGCTGGGACTGGGACGAGTCGCTAACTCCAAGGTGAGCAGGAGGCCCACAAAGAAAAACTTGTTGTTGTTCTGTGTCACACAAAAAATGAATAAAAATCTTGATACGTTGCACACTATTGTTTACATAATGTTTATGCGCACAATGCTGGAGGGCAGCATCCATATTAATTGAGTAGCAAAGAGGAAATGATGCAGAAAAGCATCTAATACGCCAAAAAACATGCAAATGTTTCCCACACAAAGAACAGTTACAGTTTTATCTTTTCAGGCTTGATGTTTATTTTGCGATTATTAATAAGTGATCGCTTTGATAGATTAGCTACTGCATCTATTAGCTAATCTAACACAGCAGTGGTTGATTGGCTTATTTAAACACCTGCTTTACGGATGATCTATCAGAGTTGTTGGTGTTTAGGTTGCCTTATTTCATTACGTTTTATTTTTTTACTGAACTAAAACACGCCAAATTCCACAGCCCATCTACATATTAAGTTGTCAAAGTCAAGCTAGCGCAGGTGATTTTCGTTTCCCTCATTATCTTTTAACTTAATTCCTGACTTTGCTATCTAGCTGTCGTAATGTTGGCAATTAGTAGCAAAGCACTTTGTCCCTTTTTCTTTTATAAATCATACGTACATTTAAGATTTAGTGTGTTGACAACTTCACAGCTAAAAGCAATGTTAGTCAACCTTGGCAAGCAGCTTTTTGCACACGTTGCTCGTACGCTGTCACGTTTCAATGTGTATATAAAAAGTCAAAGTATTTAGGATGAGAAAAAACAGAAAAAGTAACACAGGGAAATCTGATGTTTATTGGGCTGATTGTGGTAAACATCACCTATGATGTTTCCCTGCTGCCTTTCAGGTGGGAACTCAGCTGATTCGTGGGATCTCTGGCGGGGAGAGGAAGAGGACGAACATCGGCATGGAGCTGATCATCGACCCGTCCGTCCTCTTTCTGGATGAACCCACCACGGGGCTCGACGCCAGCACCGCCAACTCTGTGCTGCTGCTGCTGAAGAGGTGAACAACACATTCATCTCGCTGGTTTTCTCCCAGTTAGACCACACCGGGTTTTATTGTTGATTGATTTATTTACTTATTATGATCCCATTCAGCTGCAGTAGAACTACATCTATTCTTAATGCGATCCAACAAAATTATACTTACATAAAAGATTCAAATTGATACATTTACCTCATTTAAGTACGTAAAGTTTCCAACAAGTGTGTCATGTATTTATAATTCCCTACACTGAAAGAGCGGTTTTTAAATAAAATACAAGTTAATTTTAAGACTAATATGTTTCTAATAACAAAAACAGGGAGACTGTCTTTGACCAGCTTATTGTAAATTTAAATATTATTCCTTTAATCACATTTGAGTATTATACACACTTTAAATACAATTTGTCCAATAGCATTGTTAATTTTATTATTTGTATTTTTGCTGTGAGTTCAATTATTAACATATAAAATGGTTTGTTTTCTAATTTTGTGGCATTATTGTGAACTTTAAAAGTGGTTATGATTTACATCAGGCGGAGTGAAGTCTAACTTCCACGTCTCTATGATACACTTATTTATGAACTTTTATAAATGCCATGTTTGGTTACTAATTCATTTATAATCCAGCCAACTATCCATCTTCTTCCACTTAATCAATAATACATATTGTGATGGAAATGAAACCGTCCTGTCAGGATTTGTTTTTCAGTCGTAGGTGGCAGAGATACCCAACAATAAACCACTTTCTAGACGACTTGAAGGAGTTTCTTAACCAGAAGTGAAAAATCCCAAAAATGTTTTAAAACTGAGCCTGTAATTTATCTCCAAAATTTTGTTTTCGTAGGATGTCAAAGCACGGTCGCACCATCATCCTGTCCATCCATCAACCGCGGTACAGCATCTACCGCCTGTTCGACAGCCTCACGCTGCTCGTCAATGGAAAACAGGTAAACATTACCAAAATATCTCATAACCAACATCTACTGACCAACCAGGAGGCCGAAATGTGAATAATAATAATAATAACAATGTTTTATGGTGAAATTGAAACATGCAGGTTTACCACGGCCCGGCACAGGAAGCGCTGGAGTATTTCTCTGAAATTGGTAAGAAAGGGGATCAAATATTCAACTTGTTTTGATTCAGCAGGGATGTTTTTTAGCTCAGTTTGGGCTTTTTTCTTCCAGGATATCACTGTGAGGCTCATAACAACCCTGCTGACTTCTTCCTGGACGTCATCAACGGAGACTCGACCGCGGTCACCCTCAGCAGCCTGGAAGGAGACGGTAGGAGCGTTGGCTTTAATCCAGCAAATAACTGATTGTTCTCTGCTTTTATTGAAAGAAAAGTCACGATTATTATGGTTAACCCACTAATTTATGGAGCCAAATATAGTTAAAGTACATTAATGAGGGGGGGGGGGGTGATTCGTCATGGTCTTTGAAATCTAAACAAACGCAGTGGTGTGTGGTTGGCACTGATCAGAATCTCTTTCTGGTACGTCCCAGGAGATGGACACGTACCACTTGGGGTGATTCCTGAACAGAGATTAAGGACTTGATGAATTGGCCACGGGACAGTGATTTGGTTCGGTTCAGTATGGTTAGGGTGGAGCTATTAGTACTGGGGAGAGAAAAATGTTACAGCTTGAGACAAAAGCAAGACATCGTAGTCGTCACGTCTGTCGTTGCACTAATATGACGCCATGTTAGACCTTTGGGTTTAATCTGCCCAACTGATGGTTGAAGCACTTTTCTGGAGACAGAGGACCATGAAGTAGCGTGCTAAACCGCACCGACCCGTGTCTTACCACTCAATGGAAACAAGACAACAGATCTGGAATGCTTTGGTCTGCATCAAGTAAAAGTGAACAGGGTTGGTGTAAACAGGCATCTTGAGAAAAGCTCCTCTTGCTTCTCAGTGCAGGAAAAATGGTGGCTAGCTGTTGATCTCAGTCTGAGTTCATTTGAATAAAAGTTGTTTTTCTTGTTTCAGACTCTCAACAAGATGCAGAATCAATGTCCAAGTCCAGAAAAGGAATCGAGGACAAACTGGTGGAGGAATACAGAAACTGCCAGTACTACAAACAGACAAAAGACGAGCTGGGTAGGTTCAAGAGAAATGAGATTTACCCCAAAAACCCTTTGGAGAGACAAAGACCCTACAAAGGCAGACTATTGATTAACCACATGGTCTTTATTAGTAGAAACATTGACAGAGGCTGCTTTGTCTTGAGAAATGTTCGTTTTCACATAATTTTCTTACCTTGTGTCTTCTAGAAAAGATTTCTCAGGGAAAGCCAACAACCAAGAGTTCTCGGTTCAGGACCATCACCTACAACACCAGCTTTCTGACCCAGTTCAGATGGGTTCTCAAGAGAACATTCCGCAACCTGGCGCTGAACCCGCAAACCTCCATCGCCCAGGTAGTAAACCGCAGGTCAACCTCTTCCCTAAACTAAACAGGGTTCTGGTGGGTTGAGCAACTGCTGTAAAGTTCTGTAGCAGCATCTGCTGGACAAGAAGGGTACTGCACTTTCAAACACATGAAGTTTCTGTGTTTCAGAAGAAAGTTTTACTCCTTATCGCAGCTCTGAGTCACAAAGTCGTTCTGAATTGGAAACGTTCAGAGTTTGTATTGTGTGTTTCAGGTAGCGGTGACGCTCTTCCTCGCTCTGGTGGTCGGAGCGCTTTTCTTCGACGTCCAGCTGGATGACAGCGGGATCCAGAACAGGTATTTTACTTTGTTATAATCCACTTTGTGGTTTTGATTTCATTCTGCTTCCTGACTTGGTCTCGTCTCTGTGTGTTGTTGTGTTTCCAGGACCGGCGCTCTCTTCTTCGTTGTGGTGAATCAGTGTTTCAGCTCGCTGTCGGCCGCTGAACTCTTCATCGCAGAGAGGAAACTCTTCATGTGGGTCTGACTCACAAAATTACATATTTTGATCCTAAATGACATTTAGATTAAGAACTGAGGAGCAAAAATCATTTATCTTTATGGAGGAGGCTTACTGATGAAAGCTGTCATTTTTCTCTCTCTGCAGCCATGAATACATCAGCGGTTACTACAGACTCTCTGTCTACTTCCTGTCTAAGATCCTGTCTGACATCATCACTCTGAGGACCATCCCCGCCATCGTCTTCACCTGCGTCGCCTACTTCATGGTTGGTAGGTAAAATCTGTGATTGTAAGAGAAATGATGAAGGATTACGTTCGGACTAAACCTTGTGGCGTCTTCATGGGAAATGAAAAACTGGAACTGATAACATTTAAGAGCTGCTGCGTTGTAGTTGTACATATGTGTATCTAAATGGCAGAGAAATGAGGAGTTAATCTAATATTTTCACCATGTTATCAATTAATTTATGAATTTTATAGTTTGATTAGTAAATCTTATACTTTGTTTGCTAACTCTATCTAAATTGCTAACTAAAAATTGAGTTTGTAAGCTAAATATTTTGCATATTATATTTAGCTTGCCCACTAGATATTAATTAGCAAACAGATTTTAGCTTGGGAAATATTTAGTTTGCATGCTAAAAATATTTTGCATGGTAACTACATATTTAGTTAGTGAGCAAAATATTCAGTTTAATAATTTAGTGAGTAAACTACTTAGCTTGCAACTAAATATTTAGTTAGTGAGCAAGATATGTACATAACTAATTTAGTTAGCTTACTATTTAGCTTGCTAACTAAATAGTTAACAAGCTAAGTTTATCTTGCTAACTTGGGAGCTAAATCTAACTATATTTAACTTAAATATTTAGTTAGCAGGCTAAATGTTTAAGATTTTAATATTAGGTCATTACAAGCTAAGTCTGGCTTGCTAGCTAGATATCTAGGCTGCTAACTAAATATAGTTAGCTGTGTTTAACTATATCTAAATACGTAGTTATACCAAATTTATATATTTAGTTCTCAGGTTAAATATTTACCCATGTTTTGTCAGATATTTGTGCAGGTGTGTAGCTGATCATTTTGTACTGATTGAGGTTCTGCTCTGGTCGGTGTGTTTCAGGCCTGCAGCCGACAGTTGGGGCTTTCTTCACCTTCATGTTCAGCGTGGCTCTAGTGTCGTACACCGCCACCGCCATGGCCCTGGCCATCTCGGCCGACCAGACGGTGGTGGCCATCGCCAACATCTTCATGACCATCACCTGCGTCTTCATGATGGTAAATAAACACCAACGCTCAAAATACACTAAATATTCTTGCAGAGGAAAGATTTAAAATGGTTACTCAATTTTGTCGCTAATAATGTATTAAAATGTTTGAAGGAAGCTCGACTCTTCTCACACTTATTATTTCTTTGACTGAACAAAATAAAGAGAAGGTTAATCTGTATTTTAATTATACATCATCAGTCCAAGAATCTACCTTTTAAATTATAAATTAAAGTGTAAAACCATCAGTTAACACAGTTTAATGTTAGTTAGTTTGTTTCAATCTGTAATTAATCATGTCATCTGCTGACAGATTACATGATTTTCTTCTTGTATTTTAAAGATCTGATGTATCATTTTCTCTATTTCCATTAATATTTGTTTATTTTTCTACTTTCTATTAGCTTTGTCCCACTGTGACATGATTTGGTCAACATGTTTTTATTTACTAGCTTTTGTTAATAGAGTTTTTGAAGTTTCATATTACTTTACATTTACTAGAACCTCAGTATTTTATCTCTTTTATCATTTTATTGGCTGTATTGTAATATTTTTAAAGTATCATCAATAATACTTTAAGAAACATTTAAAATGTGATTATTTGTGCAGATTTTTGCAGGTCTGTTGGTGAATGTGACCTCCATCGTCAACTGGCTTGCCTGGTTGAAGTACCTCAGTATACCCAGATATGGGCTCACTGTACGTACACAAGCCAGAAATCATCCATACTAGCTAAAATTTTAGTTGTGAATTGAACATTTTTAACATCTATGCAGTATTTCTTATTAATTATTATTATTAATTTTTGGTTTTTAGGCTCTGCAAGCAAACGAGTTCCCCGGTCTGGAGTTCACCTGGAAAGGAAACATTTCCATGTAAGACACTGAGAAAAACAAAAAAACAAACTTTTAGGAGCGACATTAACGTCTCTGCAGCCATATAATCCATATTCCTAGGGCTGCAACTAAAGATTATTTTAGATATTGATTTATGCTATTGATTATTCAGACAATTGATTAATCAGATAAAAAAATATAATTTGTATATTAGAAATACTAATAAAAGATACAAATAATAAATAACTTTTTATTACCTAAAATACGATAACATCGATCACTTGATCATCTGCAGCTAAAAAAATACTTCCAGCATATTTTTTTAAAATAATCAATTAATTAATCAATAATTGGATAGTAAAGGGTATTTTTTTAACAGAAAAACATAAACAGGTGAGGCTAAAACAATAACACTTGAGGACAAAGTTTATTTTTATCTTAAATGTAAAATATTTATATTCATTGCACAGAAAGAATATAAATATATTACATTTAGTGTAACTAAATGTGATAGTAAGTGTGACCTTTACAGAAAATGACTTTTTTGAGTCTCTATGCTCCAGTTAGTGATTAATCAATTATCAAATTAGTTGACGAATATTTTCATAACTGATTAATCACGATTAATTTGATTAATCACAGTTAATCGTTTCATCTTTACTCGTGTCAAAATTTTTTACACTTACTTTGACCTTAACCAGACGATAGTTTCTTTAATATGTTGGTCATGTTTTATTTTTGGTCTTTAATGACGTTCTTGGGGCCTTTCTAAAAATGCCCACAGCATTATAGATCCACCACCATACCTACAGTAACAATGAATTTGAATATATTTAACTTTTTATGTCAAATCAACCTGGAATGTTTAATGTCTAAAAGCCCAGTCTAGTGATTGTAACGTCTGTTGTGTGTTGAGCAGGACAGGTGAGAATTACCTGAAGGAGCAGGGAGTTGATTACTCCACCTGGGGTCTCTGGCAGAACCACCTGGCTCTGAGCATCTTGACCATCTGCTTCCTCATCATCGCATACCTCAAACTACGCTTCATCAAGAAGTTCACATAAAGCCTTCTGGAAACCCTGCAACCAAAATGTCGATGCAATTTGTTATTTTCCATTCATTTGGTTCATTATTGTATTTACAGTTGTTTAATCTGTTCTAACCAGCCAGATAACTTGTTTGTAAAATGTTTCGTTTTTAAGACAAATCATATACTCACTCCATATTATCACTGCATCGTGCTGTATTAGTGTAGCTTTATTTTGATTTTTGCACTTTAATGGTCAAAGTAAATTTATCATTTTATATTTGTATTTTTTTTTCTACATAAATAAAGCAGTTCCTCTAAAGCAAACAAATATGGAAACAGTTTGTTTAAAAATAAATATGATTATATTCCAAGTTTGTTCTTTAAATAACTCTTAATATTATTCCCCCCCACCCCCCCCATAAAAGGCCAACTCAGATCAGGCTTGTTGTTCCTTGTCATCCCAGTGAACATGGTTACATTTGATGCAAACCAAAAACAACAAATTCTAGTATCATTTGGTTTTTCTTTGACCCTTTTAAGCTTTTATTTAAACAAAAATAAATTAAACCTTTACTAAACAGTAAAAAAAATACATTTAATTTTATTATTTACTTTATATTTTGGTTTAAAAGAAGCCAAAAGAGGCGGTATGATGCAGGATTTTCTCTATTACAAGTCAGATTGTGTAAAGTAGCAACCGTTAGCCCTGTTAGCAACGCCTGCTAATGAAGCTAACGGTTAGCTGCTAACGGTTAGCTGCTAACGGTTAGCTGCTAACGGTTAACGCACTGCTTTAATCAGGCTTTTGTTAACCAATAATCTGTAATAAGTGAGCGCCTGTGTGCTGATACTCAACATCCGAACTGTATAAATATTTTTGTCTGTATTGGTCTAAAAATCCGTCACACACACAACCGTAATTATAGTTTTGAGAAGTCCAAGCAGCTAACGATTAACCTCCGAAGCTAATCAGTTATTTTATTTGGAAATACGTAACAAAAAAGCATAAAACGTCTCGAGTCCCCTTAACATTTAGCCAAACAGCAAACGAATGCGTCAGAAATAACATTAAACAGGAAATTCCTAAGTTCATTTCAACTGTTAACTTAGGAATTGTTTAAACAAATACACAAACAGATTTTTCAGAAAAATTAACAAAATAAATATGAAGACAGAAAATAGTAATTCAAATATTTTTGGCTGACAGCAAAAATATTTAATCACATCCTAAACACAGCAGGACATTTTTTTCTAATCTTGTTTTTTTACTGCTGGTGAGGGAATAACACAAAACACAGTTATCTTTCTTTATTTGCACAGCAGGAAAATGATAATTTATCAGAGCCAATATTATCTTTATTGATCTGTAGGTGGGGCCCAGGTATTTACTGGATTTTCCCGGTTTACAGTCAGCTTTAAAGTGCTTTTTATTTTTGATAACAGAAGAAAATGGATGAAGGTGAAGCCTGATGTAAACATACATTTCTCCTGCTGTGCTGTGGGGAAATTCCCTTTAATAATGGGAGATCTGCTTCTGTAAATGTGTGGGAGGGAAATCCTCAGTGTAACCTGAATGAGTAACTGTTCCCTAAACGTGTCAAACAAATCAAAACCTGACGCTGACTCATCCCCACAAATTACCCCAAATAACGAGGCTCAGCTCTGATCTGACAGGTGGGGTTGAGTGATGGAGACATTATGGGGGGTTTGTGTAACCATTTTTATTTGTGGTGTAAAGATTTTTCTCAGGTTTATGAACAAAGTACGCACTGAGGCTACAGCCGTAAACAATGGACATTGGAAAGACAAACATTTGCTAGAAAAAAAAGCACATTTTGAGATTAATTCCAGAAATTTGCTAGAAAAACCTCATGAATTTTGAGATTGACCTCATTAATTTTGTAGGAAAATTAATTAATTTTTTTGGAAATTTCTGAGTTTGAAAACTCAAAGGTTTACAAGCAAAAAAAAAAAATCTGAAATTTTGAGATAAATCTTTTTTTTCTCATTTTCAAAAGTACAAGATTTATGATTTTTGGAACTTTTTTGAATTTCAAAATTCAAATGTTAACTTTTCTAGAAAATTTGTGAGATTAATCTCAAAATTTCAGAATTTTTTTTTTTAGCAAGCTTTCAACTTTTCAAAACTCAAAAATTTCTAAAATGTTCCTGGTAAATTTCTGAGTTTTTTTTAACCTAAATTTAGCTCTCCTTTTTGTTCTGTGGCCCTGACATGCCGTCATATAAATCCTCTACCAGGCTTTCAGATGTGAAGTGTTTTGGAAACCTCGTCTCTGCAGATCAAACAAAGCTTTTGGGCTTAATGTGCGGCTAATCTGGGCTGGAATATAATTACACAATGCTGCTGCTGCTGCAGGGAGGTTTGGCGAGACGGTTCAAACTTTATTGGAGGAGACGTTTGGGGAATTCCAACTGTCTCCATCCCATATCATAATAAACAGGAGGAAACTTGTTATTTTTTCCTCAATAAATGTTCATATTTTTGTCCTATTTTAATTTAACAAACATCCATCTGATAAAATATGTTTAAATTTATGGTTTTCACTAAAAATCCAACCGGCTCTCATAAAAACAAGTAAAAGCTACAGAGATTGTGAAACATTCCTGGGATTAAGTTGCTCAGAGAGTCCCAGGGAAAAGCAGGAAGGATTTTATTCTGTTGTAACTCTGAGCCACAAACTTGCTCTGAGTAACTTTAAAGTCTAGACACTGTCCTGCTCCTCTTCATTTCCACTCCCTCTCTGCCTCCTTCACTCTTCATCACCTTCCTCTGCAGTCATCATGTCTTTCTGTTTCTCTGCTTTATCCATCATTTTCCTCCTGTTTTTCCTCAAAGTTCACAGCAACAACTGGATCCCAGGTGAGCACAGATTCACTCATCGTTGTTTTAATAGCTTTTCTCTCAGAAAATGTTTTATTTTTAGCTGAAAGAAACAGATGGGATGATTCAGCATGTTGGGAATCAGGCTGTAATTTAATCTTTTGATATGTTTATAGCAGCACAGGTGGCAACAAAAGATGGAGACCAAAGAAAAACACCTCAGAGCTGTTGTTCTAAATAATGCAGCACAGACTGACAGATCAGATTGCAGCAAAGACACCTTCATACAAATGGAGCAGAGAAGTTATAGATCCAGTCAATTTTTTTCAAATATTTGGCATTAGACGAGTTTTAAAAAATTACAGATTCCTCTCAGAGTGTTTGCGAAATTGTGATTTTCTCTTTGGCAAATAAAAATCACAAGCCATAGCTACATCCTATCCAGAAACCAATATTCCTCTAATTTCTCTTCGACAGCTGAGTCTTATCCGTCTTTGTTGGGATTTGAGCTTCCAGAGATTGACGGCTCACCTGTTGATGAGACCTGCAGGATTTTTGACACGGGATCTAACATCAGTCCAACAACAACCGAAGCAACAACCACAGCTGCCACCACAAGGGTAAGGAGACAGAAGATAGAATCTAAACGTTGCTGAGCCTGGTGAAACCTTCCACAATGTAGTCCAATCAAGACTTGTACATCTTGACATCAGACTTGTATCAAAGTAATCTAATATCTCACACTATTTGAATTGAGATTTAGAAGCTGAACAAATATTTTCTGAGGTGGAATTCGTTGCAGAGTTAGCACATCCAGACAGATACATAATAACGTATCTTTCTTTGTTTTGGCTGCCATATTGGATCCCATAGATAATCATTGATTACTGTGTGGAGAATCACAGGCAGGTTAACCATGAACACATTTTCAATGCCACCCAAATTAACATCAGATGTCCTTAATCTATGGGTTCAAGATGGCTGCTGTGGAATAGAAGATGGCCACCATTTTTACTCTAACATCCTACCTACAATTAATACTGTAGAATAAAGCGTTAAACTATACAATACTGCTGTTTGTTTTACCATTTTGCTTTTTGCTGAGATATAACCATAAAACTGGATCACGAGTTTGAAAAACTATAACCACTCTGCCTAATCCTCATTAGACTGACCGCTTCTGAAATAAATACATACACAGCATCAGATTTAATGATCTAGTATGTGTGTTAAATCATTGCTAGAGGAGTAAACATTTTGTTATTTGTAAAACTTCACAGCAGGTCATCACAACCCAAATGTCTGTGGTCCGATCGTCGGCAAGGAAGCCGGTAACCAAGGTACCAATCAGGAAACAACCAATTGCTGGAGGACCAATCAGAAACCACAACACCAACCAAGCGCTCAGACTCCTCTACCAGCTGCTGGCCAATGCCAGACGGCGTTCGGCTGGCTCTCAGCCAATGAGGGGCCTGACTGTGATATCGAGCAGTGAGGAGTCGGCACCAGTCTGGAAACTTAGGGCCATTACATCACAAGATTCAAGTGATGAGTCGTAGGATTAAACCATGAGCTTGTTTATTTCTTAAATAACTTAAGACTGATGCTAAATATAGAAACCAGTGGGAAAGTTGTCACACCTGTTGTAATTAGTTTGTTTTATGGGTTGGATTTCTTAAAGTTTACAGAAGTTTCAAGTTTTATACCTGTGACCAATAAAATACGCCCAAACATGTTTTTTACAGCTTATTTATTGTTGATTTCTTTGGGAAGAAAAGTTGCATTAGTTGTTTTACAGTTTCCTGTGTTGTGTTTTACCACGAAATCACCAAAATATTTAATTCAATAACACTTTTCAATAATCAAAGGTTGTTAAAGGAAATGATAACATTAAATGTGTTCTCATACTCAAAGTTTAACATTTTAGGAATTTAAAGTCAGTATTTGAAGCAGCAGTGTTTACATCACCATGATTAAATAATAAAAATTAAAATCACTGTAGTTTGGGAGGGGGAACTCCTTTTACTCCATCTGTTTTGGTATATTTGTGTTGAAGTTTTGTCCATATTGTCCTTCCGGTGGTGGACTGAGCGAGACTGGAGTCTTTTCTCTCTGTTCCTTGGTAGCACCTTTGCTCTGTTTAGCTAAGAACACAAACATTTTATTTCACTTCTGGTGAGGTTAGATGTACAGCTGGAGATGTGAATTAGGCAGTTTATAAAACAATAATAAAAGTTTTATTTTATTAAACTTAAAATTATATGTGGTTTCTAATAGTTTTTCTCTAATGCTTCGTTTCCACTGAGCGGTTCGTTAAATTATTTTGTCTGTTTCCAGTTTTATGCTTTTGTTCTACAAGTTTCACTATCTTTGGTGTTATTGTTGAATATCCCCATGTTTCTACTTCCATTTATTTGTTTAAACAGAAGGACATGTCACACCCAGGCACAAGAAAGTACATCCACATAACTCAAATGTTTTGTGTATTAACATATTAGAAGCTTACAAGACCTAGTAATGTAGGTGTTTGCAAAAATGTGTCCAAACCTTCTTTTCCACTGAGCTCCGGTAACACTGAGGTTCTTACATCTGGAAAATGGACGATGTTTTTAGACCTTTCACTTACAAAACTCTTTTCTCGTGCCTACAGAGACAGAAACAATTGATATAAGTTATTAGAAATATCCTACTTGGCTGTAAGCAAGAAAGACACCAGTTCACACTACAACCTGCAAGGTGAAGGACAATGAGGCCTGGTTCAGTCCAAACTGTTGGGCCTGTCGATCATGACCATAACATATTGGTTTAACTAAATTCCTACAACATACAAGAGGAACAGCAAGCCGTAAGTCATGTACAACATTTATGCAACTGTTCAACAAGACTCTCATTGGATTGTGTGAGATTTATGAATCTGAAAAAACATTCTCTCAACTTTGCTAATGCTAGATTTGGGGTAAGTTTGGCTAGAAATGTTGACTACATTGATAAAACTAAAAAATAATCAAGTTACAAAAACACAAAATAATCAATATATAAATACAGTCTAACAAAAACAGTTGGACTGACCTAGCCGTCAAGCTAGGAGACATTTAAAAAGGACATCTGAGTTTGATTTTGTCCAACCAGCCAAGTCAGATTAATGTTTTCAACCACTGGACAAACATTTCAGGAGTTCTTGAGACAGAAACTGCATATTCAACCCTCCCACTCAGACGATGACTCCTCCAGCCACTGCGTGACAGATGTCATGATCAGACAGTGGGAAAACTAGAGGAGGATGTTCCGTTAGACCATCAGTTCCCAAAACTATACACAAAATCCCCTCAAGGGCCAATACACTCCACTAGACTACACACAAGCTTTTCGGACAACACAAAAGGTTTTTCTTAAGACCGTTGAAGGGTTGGAGGGTCAAACAAATCTAGCTTATATCTGCGAATTATTCTTAGCTGGGTGAAGATTTCAAAGGCAAGTACATTGAGAACTACCAAAGGCTGTTGGTCCCGGTATGAAAACTTCCTCCCTGAAGGTGATCACTGGCAGCAGACCTGTTGGCACTGGACACAAAGATGGAAGGGGTGAGGGCTTTGGAAGATGGAGGGAGGTGAAGGAGATTGGTAGCAGGTGCAAGAGGAGGAGAAGGTGTACATGATCGGGCTACACTGTGATTAAATTCATCAGTGTCTGTAGAGTCCCTTTCATGAAGGATAAGACTTCTCGTCAAAGCTTTGTGATCCACAGACATGACTGAAGTCATATCAGAGGATATATTTGTGTTGTTTCCTTCTAGCTTGTTGCTCTTCTTCCTTCCATCTGGAGTAAATACAGTTTTTTGATTCTTGGGGTTCACCGAGAACCTCGTGTGATCAGCAAACAATTGAGACATTGTTGGGTTCTGATTATGGCGAAAGATGTTCAAAGACTTTGCATCAAATTTGAACTCCTGACTGCTATCGTTCCTTTTGTCAGTAGGTGACATTTCAGGAAGCATTATGGTTTTATTCATTAAGGCATTAGCTGTTGAACTAATGGACACAGAAATGGCTGAATCCTCTTGGTTCTCTTGCACTGATAATGTCGGAGCTTTTCCCACTGGTAAGTTTTCATTTGGCACAAGGGTTGAGGTAACTTTTTCTTCTGCTGCAATCATGTTGCTTTGCAAACTAGAAAAATAATGCTCTGATGAATCAGGTTCTCCATCTGAATCATGGGCCAACCAAATAGGTTTAGTTGGAGTTTCTATCATGGAATTCAGCTTCAAGAATTTGTGATACTTCCTAACATCCTGGTCATCATGGGGTTCCTTCTCTTTTGAAAGAGTCTTTGCTTTTGAAAGTGAGATTCCTCGAGGTAGGGCGGACAGGTTGTGGGCAGCACTGGTTTCTGTAACAGGTGTAAACAACTGTTTGGAAAGATCTGCAGCATCCCTTGAAGGACTAAATGAGGTGTTTTGAGTGTGTTGGCCACTAGTTGAGATAGTTTGGGATTTCCTGAAGCTTTTGGGTTTGGCTTTTGGACATTCAGAGGAGTCATGCTTTGCATTAGTTTCCAATAACTCAATCTGAAACTTTGATGCCAAACTTGTCTTTCCTGACTTTGTGACATCGACCATTGTTGGGGTAGTAAAGTCATTGAAGGATGGTAAAGGATATGTAGGTGCTACACTTGTGTCCGATTCCAAAATGGTTTTTGGGGACACATTTAAACTTCCACCATCAGTGATGGAAATTTTAGATAATTTACAAACTTTTAAGCTTGAGTTCCTCACAAACTCTTCGTTTGTCTCACATTTAGATGATTCCCCAAGGAGCTTCAGGTCACTGTAGTCTATGTCTTTGGCCTTCTGAAGGTAGTCTTTGCTTGAGTCTATAGACACATCAGGTTTATTTTTAGGTTTTGTTGCTACTGAGGTTTTCTTCTTTAAGTTTACAGCTTTCTTGGTGACATCTGATGAGTCAGAGAGACAGATTTTAGTTGACTTTAAAATCTCAGACTCCTTTAACTCTGAACTAGGTGTTTTTTCTGGTTTTATTGAAATCTGCTCTGTGTCCTTGTTGCCAAATGTTTTCGGTTGTTTGGTCATAAAAGATTCATTGGTGGTATGAATAGATTTAGACAGCTTGGACTGTTGTTTTCCTTTTGTTTTCTCTGTCTTATCCTTGTTTACTTTTTCTTCAGTTTCTTCTGATTGTTTCTTGTCTTTGTTTTTGCAGTTTTTATCATCCCCTTTATCTTTTTCTGGCACTGTCGTTTTGGGTATTTTGGGAAGTGTAGAGTTTTCTCTGTGGTCTTTTTGAATCTTAGTGTTCAGCTCATCTAAAAATCTGTGCAGACACAAAGAAAGATGCAGAAGTTTTTGACTATATAGAAGATTAATTCTGGCATTTGAGACTAGCAAAGGTAAAGTCTACCTGATGTTGAAAGAGTCTTGAGTAAACAGAAGATGCTCTAACAGGTCTGAACACTGAGCTCGTATTTTTGGGTCCATCTCTAGACATTTCTGAGGAACAAATGAAAGTATAAAGTGTGTTAATGACTTACACAATACCAAAAGGAACTTTCACTTCATACTTCAATGATATGAACTGTTGGATTGTCTTTGGCATTAACTGATAACCAAACTGTGCAATACCTGTGCCAGATCAAGGGCAGTAGGTGGAACTTTGGGGAAGCGTTGCTGCAGTGGGACAATTTTTGAACATTCAGGTAGTTTAACTCCAGAAAAGACAGGATTTCTGTAAAATAACTCCTGGTGATGAGCCGTCAAGTTACCTGAAGCCAAGGAAAATTTATTAATAAATGGATATGAATCAATATCTTGATGAGGTTACTGTAAGAGCTTACCAAAACATCTGACAATGTGGTATATCTGGTCAAGGTCGGAGTCTCCGGGAAACAGAGGTTGTGAGGTTAGCATCTCTATTAACAGACAACCCAGCGCCCAAACATCTACCGGTCTACACATACAAACACATCTACCAGTTATTGGTTGGCATTCATAACATTCAACAGGAAGCAGTGCAAAAATACCTACTTTCCATACTTGATGTCCCCTACAAGCAGTTCGGGAGCTCTGTACCAACGAGTGGCTACGTAGTCGGTATAGACACCACCTTCAGAGGGCGATGCAATGGTTCGGGCAAAGCCAAAGTCACACAGTTTGACCACACCCTCTTGAGAGATGAGGATGTTCTCGGGTTTGATGTCACGATGGATGACCTAACGAGGGTAAGTTATTCCAAACACTGGGTTACACATATTTCCATGACATGTTTATTGGAAAAATAATTAAATTTGTGACTTTAAAGGTGTGAGTCTTGATGAGAAAGACTAGCCTGCACCTCTGAACCTATGGAGTAAATTTAATGATCCTTGATGCCATTTTTGCTCATGTTAAAAAGAAGCTTTGAAAGTATTCCTTACATCTTGCTGATGACAAAAGCTGACAGCTCTAAGGATCTGGAATAAGTACTGCCGACAGGTGTTAAGGTCCAACCCGTTTGAGCACTGCTGCAGTTCGTCCAGAAGCGTCCGGTCCACGAACTCAAACACCAGATACCAGCGACGACGGCGTTTCCACACCTCCAGGAGGTTCACCAGATTGTCGTGACGCAGTTGCTGTAAGGTTCAAAAGAGAGCAGAGAATGTAGATGCATGTAGTTTTTGTCTTCTACTATAATTAGCACTTTGACCATCATGGTTTCCAGTCAAAGGTTTTTTAACGGGTCAGGCGTTCACAACATCACGACCAACTCAATTAGTTTGTGAGAGTTTGAGCTTGTTTGTCTTGTGGTTGGCTGATTATCTCAGTGTTTCAGCAGCACTCAGGTTTCAGGCTCAGTTATTAATCAACTGATTGACTGAATGGGATGACTGGCAGGTACCCTGAGCAGCTTGATTTCCCTGAGGGCGATTTTCTTCACTGTCTCATCATCATCCGAGTCCAGGAATTTCTTGATAGCGACAAAGCGACCGGAGTGTCGATGACGGCACTTAAGCACGGTGCCGTAACTGCCCTCCCCGACCGGACCCAGAGACTCGTAACGCTCCATCACAGTTTTGTTCTGAAAGGACAGAACAAAGCTTTCAAGTTTTGTATCAAATTAAATAAAAAAATCGAACTTTTATTACACATATTGAATGTTAGCACCTTGCTTCACTCTTTATTTTAGTATATTCTCCTTAAAATCCCCCTTTTAAGGACTTTCTTTTTGTGGTTTAATCTAGTCTTGACCACAAACTCTTTAGACTTTGAAACTCATCCAAAGATTTTATTTTCGTACGTCAGCTGCTTTTCTCTTGTCTTTACTAATTAATATAACTGCATTCCGGTTAATGTTTTTGTTTGATTAATACTGACCTATGAATTATTGAACCATAACGTCATAACTAAAGACTCTAGAGCTTTAGATTAGAAGTGGTAACAAAAAGCCAAATGTCAATTTGAATCTTTCAGCTCGTTCTTAGTCACAGCTAATTCATATTCAATATTTTCCAATTTTCATTTCAATAAAATATAAGAAAAACACTAACATGGACCAGGTTAATAATGAAAATTTCAGTAATTAAGAAAATACAGCACTTTTCATGGGAAATTATGGTGAACATTAATGCAGATTTGTTATTATGTACTTCATTATTACATTTTATTTATGAACTATTCTAGAAAAAAAATACACTAAAATTACAACAATAAAAAAAGATAGACTTTACTTTTAAATATCTTGTATCAAATGAACATCATATACAAATGACTCTTCTATATATATATATCTATATATATATATTTTTAATTTTATTTCTAACAGTTAAAACCTGATTTTTAGACAACAGAGCTATAAAATAAGGCAAAATAAGTGACAATAAGTCCTAAAACCACATAATGAAGGTTCTACGGACTAAAACAGGAAAAAACCAACAAAAACAAACTCACCACGTCACCGACCTCAGCAGTTGATCCCAGTTTGTCGCTTTAATCTGTTCCATCAACGTAAACACCTAAGTATCGGTGTCTTCGGTGCGTGGGGGAACGTGTCAGTCACCTGAGAACACGCCACGCAGGCAGCGGCGAGGGTTTCAACCGACGCGTTGCCAAGACAACACTCCCCTCCCGCCCCGCAGTGGTGACGTAGTCGGGAAAGAAAGAAGAAACGGCTGTTCCTCCTGGAGGCGCCCGCCGCCATTGGAGGCTTTGAAATGTTAAATAAAACTGATTAATTCAACAACTTTCCTTCGGTTTAACAGTTGTAGCAACTATATTTTAGTTATTCATCACAAGCAACAGCATGAAAACGGAAGAAGGACCGAATTCTGGCCCAGTTTAGCGGCTTTGAAACGGTAACGGTCAGGTTACTTTAGCCTTTAGCTAATCCTGTCACGGGCTGAATAACATTTTTTATCGTGAAGAAAAATGTAATTTATATTTTTTTTTAAAAAAGGTTCAACCAGTGTTCCAAGTGCATTTTTATAGCTCTTGGAGGGTGTTTTAGTAAAAATATAGACATGTTTTGCTCCTAAATGTCCAGCAGAGGGCGAGGCTGGACGGAAATAATCCCAATGTCTGAGTTCTGTCATACAATTCTGCTGACTGAGAACATTAAACAGTAGATTGATTTTAATAGAATTAAATAAAACTGAACTAGTGTAGAAACCTTTACTTTGTTTTATTGATTTCTTCAAAGTTTGGTGTTTGTTTACAATCGTCAAGAATTCAAAGAGAGACCAGAAATTGGGCATTGTTGATGAAACCCCGCTGAAATATACACTTTAATTCACTTTGCGAAGCTCTGTAACTAAAAAATGGAGAAAGTCACAACATAAATATTTAAAGTGACATTTATTCACTCATTCATGCTTTATAAACAATCATACATAGTTTTGTTGTTAGTTTGCACTTTACGGACTGTACATTAATATAAACAGAAGCTTCATAGGTATAAAACCAACTTCACATATATAAGAATCAGCTTAAAATTTAAAATCTCTTATTGGTTTTATTGCATATTTTAAAAATAAATAAATTATTTAAAGCACCGGCATAGGTAAGTTTAATTTATACATCTTATATAACAATAAAGCATGTTCTATTTGTACATATTAGTTTAAAAACAGTTTGATATTCAGAGGTAAAAGAATAGCATCTTTGTGTTAGTCTGGATTTTCTGCCAGTTTTCTGATTTCCTCCAAGAGTTCAGAGAACGCCGGCCGTCCCTGAGGTTTCTATACGACCAAGAAAAATGAGGAGAAAAGATGTTAGTAAAAATGTCTAACAGAAAGATATACACTTATTATACAGAAATTAAACTGGTCACTGGAGTTATTAGTTTCCAATTCAGTTACTTCATTCGATTTGTTAAGGGTGTGGGACTAATATGTTAGATCAATAACAGACTCTATCAACAAAAAGGCCAGTTTCCAAATCTAAATGTTTATATGTATTTGTCTAAATAACATCCCTGGATGTTTATTTGTTGGGCACAGGGCCGGCCAAAGCCTTTTTGGGGGCCCTAGCAGATTTATTTGGGGAGGTCCCCATACCAACATGTCATCACCAGGTGCTGTAGCATTTCTAAGCTATGTTTTGTGTGTATTATTAGCATAATTTATAATTAGTTTTCTTTATACCACTGATGTGATGGCTGTTAATTTTAACCTTACCGGAGTAGCTAACTACAAAAAAATTATTTGCTTTTTGAAATGCAGAGCAGAAGTTAAGTGCATCATGTTATTTAACTATTTGAAAGTAACACCAGCTGATAAATACTAAATTTACAGTTAACAAATTGAGAAGTTAGCTTGTATTTTCCCAACAATAGCAGCAGGAATCAACAGCAAGATATTAATTATTATTTGTGTAACAACTATGAAAACAATATGGAAATTGTTTTTCCATGCGTAATAGCGTTTAGTTAAATATATGTTTGTTTGTTTTTTTTCATGCTAGCTTGGTGTTCTTGGGGCCCATTGGCAATGTAGGGTCGGTTAACTTGCCTTGGGCCGGCCCTGGTTCTTGCCATTTGTTTAAATATTTTTAGAAAAAATAAAAAATAAAAAAACAACAAAGGATGACAGAGCTGCTTCACTTGGTCCACTGGAGGTTAATTTTTGCTTCAAAAAACTTTCTGATTGGATGCTGAAAAAGACTGTTGTTGTTTTTACGTTGTGCTAAAAGCAGTTAGCCCATCAGCGAAGCAATTCAAAGCTAAAACCCAGAAAACGCTGGGTACTGGTGCAGATGAAGCGGGTCGGTACCTCGTGCCAGCAGCGGTACATGATGGCGTACAGCGGCTGAGAGGCGCGGTGCGGCCGGTACAGCCGGGTCCCTCTGGTGATGTCGTTCACCACCTCCAAGTTGGAGCGGTTCTCAAACGGCGTTCGACCCTCGGAGAAGATCTCCCACATCACCACGCCTGAACACAAACACATCAGTGACCTCTGACCCCTGGCGTTAGAGCAACACGGCAGTCAGCTGCTGGTTGGTTACGGTCTCCTACCGAAGGACCACACGTCTGACTTGCTGCTATATTTGCTGTAGTGCAGAACCTCCGGAGGAGACCACTTCACTGGGAACTTGGCGCCACTGGAACTGGTGTACTGGTTGTCCAGAACGTACCTGCAGTCGGTTTAAAAGAAACGCTCAAAGTCCAGGTGATAAAACAGAGGAAATAAATAATTATAACTGATCTAATCTGATCCTATGACAGAGTATTAGAGCCATACCAAGAAAATTAAATAATCTATTTTTAAATTTAATTTTTATCATTACTAATGATTTTTTAAATTCTTTATAAAGGTGGAAGTAAAGTGTCTTACCTGGTCATCCCAAAGTCGCTGACCTTCACCACGTTGTTCTCATTAATCAGACAGTTTCTGGCTGCCTGAATAAAACAGAACAAACACATAAACAGATATTAAGCAAAATTTAGGACTTTTTGAAGTTTTTCTGAAGCTACTATTCATAATCTGCTTCCAATAAAGTGAGTGTTGGCATTTTCAAGTTTATGTTGCTGGATGTAACTAATAATCAAACATGCAATTTTACCTAGTTACTTTTGAAATAAAGCAATCATTTAGTAAAGTAACTAAATTAGTAATCAGTGGTTTGACTGATTTTTTATTGTAGCTGTGGAAACACTGATGACCACATAAAGCTTGAGTTATGCTGGATGCATCCATGAGGTCAAAGTAGGTTTTTCCAGCCACCCGCCTCCTCCACAGGGCAACCGGCAAGTTTCCCTCTGGGATTTTTTTACTTCTATACGTTACATTTGCTCAAGGGGACTCTACACTGCCCCCTAGAGCCTAACAGAATAAATTCTACAGTGGAGATTGGATTGAGCGCTCCTATGCGTAAGCTAGCGACTAGCTTTAGTGTTTCTGTGCTAGCGCTAGCGACTACCATTACCATTCCTTTTCTTAAGCTAGCGACTAGGTTTAGCGTCCCTGTCGGTCTGCTGGAGCCTCACCAGGTCTCTGTGGATGAAGCTGTGAGCTTCCAGGTACTCCATCCCCTCACAGACGTCCTGACACATGGACATAAGCCACGCCTCCTTCAGAGCTCCGCCCCTCTGCCGCAGGTAGTTCAGCAGGCAGCCGTTATCCATGAACTCAGCCACGATCAGCAGGGGGCGGTGCTTCAGGCAGACGCCGTACAGCTGGACCAGTTTGGGATGGCACAGCCTCCTGGAGCAGAACACACAGAACCGTTATCGAAACTCGTTCTCTGCGTCTCGGTGGTTTTCGTCCTGATTCTCCTCCCGTACATCATGACTTTGGCCTCTTCGACGAAGTCCTCCTCGTACATGGCTCCCTCTCTGATGGACTTGATGGCCACTTTCTGCTGGTCTCTCCACTTGCCGAGCTTCACCACTCCAAACTGGCCACTGCCCAGTTCCTTCATGAAGGTCAGCTCACTGGGGTTGATCTCCCACTTCTCTGAAAGAGAGAAAATAAGGGGCAGTTAAAATAAAATATTAGGTTAAACTGATTGAATCTTATTAGCTGTGTCCCTTGATAATATCAGAAGATCAGAGAATTAAGAAAATAATCACAATAATAAACAATCTTTTGTGTGATTCATGTATTCTCTTGTTTGCTTCTGGTTAAAAATGCAGGGTGTGTTTTATCTGCTTTCTCCCAGTGCTAACTAGAAACAACCAATCAGACTCAAGAAGCGAGTCTTAGCATTGTCAATCCTCTCTGCTACACTGGAGCTAGCATAAGCCTGTTGTGAATGTGAATGCTAGTTAGCATAGCCACAGACGGATGCAGATAAACAATTTTTCTTTAACTGTAAGTTGCTTCCTGATACTAACACATTTAGCAGTGAGTACATGTGGTTGATTGAAAGCGCTAAGGACCGCCTTTTTGCTCTGATTGGTTGATTTTGGTGGAAAACAGTGCATTTCATCAGACAGCAATAGAAGCTCTGAGAGTGGGTCTTTTCACAGATTATTTGTCTCACAGCAAACTGTCACAACATGGCAACAGCTTATTAAACAAATATGTAAAAATCATATTCTTTAAAAGTTACTTACAGCAGATTTAAACGATGTATGATACACAGCTTAACATGAATGTGTTTACCTGAGCTGAATCCTGCTGTGGCTGGAACACACCTTCCCATTGGTCCCACAGCGTACCGTAACCGGGTCACGAGACCTACAAACCCAAACATGACAACGACAAAAACCATAAGGTATGACAGCGGTGTTGAAAAAATAATAGGATGTTAAAGTGTGAGCGCAGACTCAAAATGGGCGTTTCTAAAGCGCAAACACTGATTGGCTAGTTCAGCAGAAGAAATTAATCTCTATTTATTTCTCTCATGACCCAGGATAGTTTAGTCAGATATTTTTTAAAAATTATATTTTGTGTGTATTTTATTCAAATTTTGTGCTTTATCCCTTTTTGTCCCTCTTCTCAATAATCACTTTTAGCTAGCTTTAGCTTTTTGGTTAATTCTATCTTTTACACTGGGTCTTGTATAATGAATGGAGTATGCTACATTATGTCTATGTGCTAATGCTAACGCAGATGCTATCATTAGGGTTTTTTTAGCTAGCTGTAGCTTTTTATCTAGTTAATTTTCTTTATATCTTGTTTCTCTAACATATTAAAGCAATATGTTACTCTACATTACAATGACACTACATAATTTCGTCCAGTCTTCAAGAACTTCTACAGTTCTCAATGCTCGTCCAATCGTGGTGCAGTTCATTTGGTTCGTCCAATCAGGTGCTGCTGTTGAGAAACGCCCACTTCGTCTGCAGAGACACCGATTTGTCTCCTACCTGCTGCATTGTGTTCATGGTAGTGTATAACATCTGGTATGGAGCTGAAGACGTGCTTTTCAGCCAGGTAGAACTCTCCAGTGTTGGTTATTTTTACCTGGTAATGCCTAATGTCCCCATTCGGACTGAGTAGAAGAAATACCGGTTAAATATTTTATGTAAATGTAAGTTTTATTCAAATGTCAGGGATTTAAAACTTGTGACTCACCTTAATGTCTTTGTATAAACAGAAACGGTATAAGTTCCTTGTTTACTGGACTCCCGCACAACAAAACCACCTTCTTTATCCTGGAAAAGAGCAATTAATTATTAGGACTTGCAACTGTCATGCGTAAATATGGTTATATTTAGACAGCGGGATGAATAAATCAATTCAAAATTCAATTCAAGCTCAAAAATACTTTAGTGAAATTAAATGATCAGACATAAATAATACCTGCTGTTTCAGCAGCTGTTCAGCTTCTGTTCTGGTGATGTTTTTGCAGTACCACCTTCATGACAGACATTTTAAATAAACATTAAATGTTTTATAACTGTGCTCTACGGCCGAGTGAAAGAAGACAATTCAAACTTACGAGTTTGCCTCGATTCTGTTTTTCTCTGTTACGTAGTTACTGGGGATGAAGCCTTTATTCCTGAGCAAAAACAACGACACAACAGAACCGAGCTGTTAGTTTTTAGAGGATTTATAACCGACTGCCTCAATAATTTAACTTTTAAACATGTTTTTTAGCCGAATCTGTAAACTTTGACAAACTGGTGATTGAGATAAATTTGTAAGCTTAAATCAGAGTTTAATGTAATAAATCGGTGGTGGATCTGGACTCGGTCTGCCGTACCCGTGTCGGTCCTCCGCTCTCCACCACAGCTGGTCCTGCTTATGGAGGATGACGTATTCCTCTCCCTGGAGACACAAAGGATTAGCATTACACACATTTATTTATTTACTTTTTGTTGTCAGTAGTGTGGAGTAAATAAATCTGATTCAATGACTAGTAAATATCTGGTCATTCCTCGTTAATTAACCTCTAAAATCATTGTTATTTGGTTTGACCAGAGGTCGTAATGTCCAATTTTATGATTTAAATGGAGCAAAGGACCCAAATGAATGGGAATACAGAGTAACAGAAAGTTACCTGTTTAATGGTGAGGTCCGAGTCCTCCTTGGCCGTGAAGTCATACATGGCAACAACCCTCACCAAACCTTCACCTTCTCCATTCTCAGGAGGGGGCAGAGGGAGCTTTTTCCTGGACCGTTCCACCTGACCAAAATGTAGCAAACATCAAAACCTACAACACAGTAACACATGGATGTGGAGAAATGTGCTGCTTCTTACCCGCCGGGCATTTCCGGGGTATCGTCTGGTTGGGAAGCAAAGAGACGTTCTGCCCTCCAGCTCCATGCGTGTGCTGAACTCCCTGAAATCAGTCAAATCATCTTTACATTTGGGGGTTTTTCTATTCAATGTGAAAATGTATCAAAATTAATCTTTCCACCACTGAGATCTATTAATGTAACTTTTTTTGGTCTTGACAAATCAATAGATTTGATTTATTTGGGTCCATATACTTATTTTTAAGGTAAAATTAGCACAAATAAAAAATTATGAACAAAGAAGTATAACCAATTTAAGTATTACATTTTGGAGCAGCCCTAAAATATGGGCGGAGCCATTTGTTAAACTCCGCCCATATTTGGGGCTCCCCCAAAAGTTAACTGAGACCATATCTGCTGCTGCCCATATTTGGAGCAGCACATTTGTGAATATTTGGGGAAACTCCCAAAATGGGCGGAGTCAGTTATTTGACTCCGCCCATTTTTTGGACTGCCTCGAAGCTTTCACCTACTGACAGAAATTGTGTTATGCATTATGTATTGTATGTAAAGGTTAACACACATTAAGCATCTTCTGCAAGCAAGTGGCACAACCAAGGCTAGAAGAGGGCGGGATCAAATATTGAACTCCATCCACATTCATTTTAAGAAAACAAACCCAAAGATTTGCTTTATAAATTAAGTTAAACTCCTGAAATAAACATATTCTGCTAACCTTTTTTTTGTTGCAATTTTTTATTTTTAGAGGAAACTTACAAATAAGATGAATTGAAAATTATATGCGATGAAAGAACATTTTCCTGTTAAAATTATAGACCAAAAAGAGAGTTTCATGATTTAACCGCTTTTCTTTAATGTTATTTTGGTGCATGCATCTTTGCAAGCTGTTCATGCGTTGGACACGGTTCGCTCACCACATGGCTCCGAGGGTAACCACAAGCTAAAAACTCTGAAACATGGCCTCGATGTGTGAGCTTCTGCAGGACAGAAGTTTCCTCTGCATCTTTAGAAATATGCAAAACAAACTGGGAAGTGAGAAATATCCTCATTTCACTGCCAATTCCTCCCAGTAGTTTTTTTTCTCGTTACGTTGTTGTGGTGAAACTTGACCATCTGTTGTTTATAATGTTGCACAACCAAAGGTTTGAGCTCAACTCTTAGGTCCAACCGCAGCATTTCAATCAAGTTTAGGGCTGGACTTTGACTGGGACCAAAGTAACGACTTATTCTGGTCGTTTTCTGATCTTTTGTTGCGTCTCCTCTGCTGTATTTTTAGTATTTTTAAGAGACAGAGTGCAGGGTTGACTCAGTGACGAGTCTTAAAAATCACCACTGAAAATGTAACTGAAGACTTTTCTACCTCAACATTACGAAACACAATTCTTATCTTTACCTGCTTTGAACAGCACAGCAGCAGCAGAATATAGAGTGGGTGGATTTATCTGAAAGAGACAGAAAGAGGAAAAGTTATGTTCATACAAAGTGTTGTCGTTTTATCTAAATTCCAGCCAAAATTCTCAACAAAACTCTTCCTTCAGACTAGTGGCAGCAACAATTAGCAAACACCTGGTGGAACCGCTGTTCTCAATATAGGAGCTTCTTTCCAGTGAAATGTTGGTGAAAATTTTGTTAAAGGGTAAATAGAGGAGCCATGTTGTTATGATTTCCTGGAGGCGGAGTTTCAGAAAGAGCAGGAGCTTCTTAAAGAGACAGGCGCCCAATTTCAAAGTATTCAATTACAGTCAAATTTCTCTTAAGTTAGTTTTGATACTTTTCATAACAACTGAAGGTGACTTAGTTAATTGATTGTGCTATAAAATCACACAATGTGCCTGGAAAATACACAATTTCCCCCTTTAATTAACTACATACTTAGATCTAAACAAATAATTGTTACTGTCTAACATTTATAAAGTGTCATTTTTCAAACCAGAGCAGCTCCAGCTTTGCATAAAGTTGACACATTAAATGTAGTATTATATAATATTAATCCTTAATTTACCATTTTAGCAAGAAAACTGTTGCTGACGAAGCTTTTAACATACGTTACATTTATTTTCTATTTGATGTTGGCCAAGTTTAAACCACTGAAGTTAACGTTTGCCCTTTAAGAGTGAAATTTTAACCAGTCAAAAGATAAAATCTAAGAAGGAAACATATATTTGCACATTGTCCCACCAGCTGTTTTAATAATTTTTTTCTGTCTTTGTGTCTCTGTGGTTTCAAGTGGGAGGTCTTTGTCAGGAAGCATTGTTTCCTTTCTGTAGAATTAACACTCTTTGCTTTGAGTGAGTCCGCTTGTGTGTTTCTGTGGGCGAGTGAACAAGATGGTGCGTGTGGCCGGGTCATTGTTTGTCTGAGACTGCAGGGAGAGGTGGCTACATTATTTCCTGTGTGAATAAAAAAAAAAAACACTCATGCAGAGCAACGAGTCTCATGCGATTCTGAAGGTACAAAATGAAAGCAGAGCTTCAGGGGAAAAAAGGTGATAAAACAAACAGTATGCTAGCGAGCGATGAACTCGTCCTCTTTTATATGCCTAATCTACTATTTGTGTTACCAAACGTGTCAGAACACAATGAATAGTTCATCTAATATATTGCAAGACAATCAATTTAAATGCTTTAACCATCTTCTTTTGCAAAGAAATGTACTTTATTTATCCAAAAGTTAAGATTTCTTATTTGATTATTTAAGATTTGTAACCCAGAAGGGATGGGTCATGTAAACTTTTTCACATTATGTCTCATTACAGAACCAAAATTTAGTGTATTTTCTGGGGATGATCTGTGACAAACCAGGACAAAGTAGGAAAAGGAAACAAGCCTTTAACAGTTTGGGATCCTGGAAAGTTTAATGTGAAACAATGTGCAACGAACCGCCTGTGGAGGGGCAGTATTATGTATTTTATAGAAAAATCAAGTAGCTATGTTACCTCCAGTTGTTATTAAAATGTTGTATATATCTTGACTTCATAATTTAACATCTTGAAATTGGGCGTCTGTCTCTTTAAGAAGCTCCTGCTCTTTCTGAAACTCCGCCTTCAGGAAGTCATCCCAACATGGCTGTTCTATTAACCATTTAGCAACATTTTCACCAGAGAAGTAGCTCAGCAGTTCTACCAGGTGTTTGCTAATTGCTGCTGACTAGTCTGAAGGAGCTGAGTGGGGGAGGAGCTGAGACTCGAAGGCGGGGCTCGGTCCTACTAGGCGCTTAGCGCATTTGAATGGTTACCATGGAGATTACAGGATTTCTCAAACATGCATGAAAGAATCAAGGCATCACTCCATGTTTGTTTTTGATGAAGGAAGAGCGTTATAACATGGACGGACGGACGGATGGATGTTAATTAAGACTATTTTCCATTTACAGCTTCTAAAAATAAACATTTAAAATTTGATTATTAAACTAGATACATTTTTTTTTAAAACTACTTTTAAAAGCAGAAATGTGATTTTAATTAAGATATGTTCAGGTTTTTATCTACAAATGGTTCTGAGACTCGCTGTATGTTGTAATTTACTGAATTTAACTATAAATGTGCAAAAAAAAAACCAAACAAAAACCTGCAGCTACAAATGCAGTAAAAATATTCCACAAAACATCGCCTAAAACTTACAAAACAGATTTTGTTCGGATTTTAAAACCATTTAACAGAATGAATTTAACTGTAAATGAGAACAAACCTCCATAACTAGATGAATAAAAGCACCTTAATTCCTTGGAATAATAATACCGATAACGTATCAGATGTTCGTAATGTCGGGGGAATCGTTTCTCTGCCGCTATAAACGAAACATCAGCGCTCAGCTCAGCCTGGGAACAGCGTCTACCATCTCACTAAAGTTTGCTTTAGAAATGGTTTTAACAATTTCTGCTCTCTGAATCTGAGGTTTACCAGATGCATGAGAACCACAGCGTTTGGTCAGAGTTTGTCTCTATAAAACATTTAAGTTTGTGGTCATAACGTTTCGAAAGGGACACTTTGCACAAAAACAATCAGTTTTTCTAACTAATTACATCCAAACTGACATTTTCTCAGTGAGCGTCATGAACCAGAATCATGTTTCTGCTGGGTTACCAGCTGGTCACTGTTCTTTTTAAAATCGTAAAGTTATGAACTCTGAATGACCATGTTTCAATTCTTGTTGATCTTTGTAACAAATCTTTCTCTGACTCTGCAGTTCTGTTGTATCCACAGGACTCAGTGAAGCTACGTGTGAACAGTTTGATCCAGATCCCTCGACCCGTTTGTTTTAAACTTCTGCTCACTTATTTAAGGATTTCATTTTGGCCTTGGGATATATGTAAAGACATATATCCCAAGGCCAAAATGAAATCCTTGAGCTGGATTTGAACCGGCTGCCTTCAAACCAGCCGTGGTGATAAACCCACTAACTAAGAAAGTTATACTTAATGGTATCCTGGATGAATTTCTGTTTGGATCTTGGGCTCTTTTGGTGTTTCGGATCATTTAGTTCTGTTTTACTTTGCTTATTTTTTAATGGATGGATGGATGGATGGATGGATGATGGATGGATGGATGGATGGATGGATGGATGGATGGATGGATGGATGATGGATGGATGGATGGATGGATGGATGGATG